>JBBPTK010000604.1:0-13390 GCA_038094135.1 Spongiforma cf. squarepantsii
TTTACGGCGAGCTTTGCGATCAGAAACGCTGATAAGGTGGGCTTCTAGATGGGATTCCGATGCTGTGGTCTTGACCTAGGTATCCTGCTGCATGGATTGGAGCCGGAGAGGATTATCTTGGTGACACAGTTGTGGAGAGATGTCACGATCGTATCCACACTTGGCCGTGGCGCAGTAACGTTCTTGGAGTTTCTTTGCAAAGAAGCGAAGAATTGCTTGGCCTCGTATTCGGAAAGGTCCGGAGGAGACTGATCGATAGTGTAAATACCACGAGCGTAAGGTTTCTGACGTCCTTTAGGCCGATTTAAAACCCAGCTTCAAGGTCAAGGTCAGGAATGCCAGATTCTGGTTCTGGGTTTGTCAAAGTAATCGTTCCTACCTGGAGAAGGGAAGCGACTTTGGATCGATCGAGGATCACTCCGGTATACATGTCCACCAGCCTGAGTGGCATCTTCTTCAGGAGGTCGCGAACGACAACCTCATCGAAGTACACTCCGAAGTTGCCTTGGAAATCGGGGTTAAAGGGCTGTAACTCACGTGATATGAGCGGATCGGACTTTGCACAGTGCCATCGTTCGCGAGATGGCGTTCGGGTCGTATCTTCACGCTAAACGAGACTTGAGGAGTTGTCTGAACTCTCAAGAGATACGAACGTTTGAAAGCCACTGTACGGGGAGAAGAAAATGAATTGGAAGCAACGGCGAGGCCAAAAGGAGGTCATCTTCGACTTAGTTCGATGAAGCATGCCATACCACCATACCATGAGCCGCGTTATTATCACCCGGGCATCATGACATCGTCCTTGACTGCGAAAGAACGCGGAAACTTTGGGCTTGTTTGACAAGTCGACACGATACGATATTTGGGGTCACTCCAACGGCAGAGAATTGGCCTGAGCATGACCCGACTGTGAAGCTGCACTCGATCCAGACGGGTGGCGATATGTGTTCGTAGTGAAGATAATCGTGACAGGCAGTATGACTGAGGGTCTCGTGGGTGGTTTCTAGGGTGGGTGAGCCAGGAGTATCCGAAACCGAGTTGTTGAGAGAGTCCAGTTTTCTGTCGTCGCCCAAGATGGCGTACAGCTCTGTAACAACAAACGGCGAGTGGTCGCATTAAGGGTGTTACACGGGTGATAGAGAAGAACCGAGAAATTAACCAAGAGTAAAAGCCAGATAAAATTCGACTGAGGGTGCGGGATGCAAATGACGGCTTTATATACTATTCTGTCACAGGACTCGGTGCGGCCGTTGCCTAAGCCTTTTCGGAAGCCGCTCCGTTACGACCTCACTCACGACGTGAAGCTTGACTCCCTATGTATCATCTGGTATTTTTTGCTCGGCTAGGCTCCAAGCATTCACGAGTTAGCCCCAAGTATCGTCGTCAAATAGTCAGCGTCAGTCGTGTCACCTGGCAGTAGCTCGTCTACCACCCGACTCCGAGGCAAGCAAGGTACATAAATTCTTTCCAAACCTGCTCGTACAGATAGAGTGACAGGGCGAGTGAGGCGCAACACATCACGGCATTTCATCATATCGCGACCGACCCTGCCTCATGGCATCCTTCTTGTCACCACATGGGTCTAGGGTGTGCTATCCTACCAGGCTTTTCGGTACGGTACGCTGGGAGACCCGAGCATGTTTAACCTCCGATGTTTCTAGAATTTCTTCTAGTAAAAGCAACGTTCCTCCAAGTCATCCTTCACATTTCGTTCCCAATTTCTCGTCTCCTCACATAGTGAGTTTCGAGTATTTGTTCATATTACTAGCTGAAGCATTTTTTCAAGAGTTCTCCTCGCACTCCCTACATTCCTTCAAGTACTTCAGACGACGACTGATCGACATCCGTGAGCGATGGAAGTGAGCGATTTCTCATTCGTGCATATCTCGTACATTCGATTCACTGTGGCTGCGTTATCTTTGTGGATTCTAGCCTCCAGACGAACGCGATTTCAAAGCCGACTTTGAGGCTCATGTTAACGAGTTCTTCATCGAGGAGATGGTGAAGAGGATGCCACTCAGGCTGGTGGACACGTATACCGGACGGATCCTTGAACGATGGGAAGTGGCTTCGCTTCTAAAAAGGAGCATCGATTATGGTGAAAGACTCGAGGCCGCAGTCTTGGAGGCCTCTGGCCTTCCCAACCTAAATGGCTCATGCCCCAATCCGAAATTCAAGGACCTGAAGACCTTCGTGGAAGATCACTTGGCGTTCGCCATGTTCTCTCATCGATGGCGAGGTCGAGAAGTCACTATTAAGGACGTCAGAAACCCGACCTACAGCGGTGGCATCTACTCCATCGATCACCCTCCTCCAAACCTTCCCGTAAAGAAGCAGAAGGAATTTATGTCCAACGCCAGGAAACTCCAGGAATTTTGCTGCACGG
Organism: Spongiforma cf. squarepantsii; assembly: GCA_038094135.1. Lineage (NCBI taxonomy): Eukaryota > Fungi > Basidiomycota > Agaricomycetes > Boletales > Boletaceae > Spongiforma > Spongiforma cf. squarepantsii. Next base: position 2,387 of record JBBPTK010000604.1, read on the forward strand.
CCGCCAAGTGCGGCTTTCGCTGGGCATGGGCAGACACTTGTTGCATAGATGAAGAAGTCTTTGGGGAGAAATCGGAATCCCTCAACTCCATGTTCCTCTGGTATCATAGCAGCGACCTGACCATCGTCTACCTTGATGATGTCCAGGACGTTCATGAGGATGACCGTGTGGAACTCGTCAGTGGCTATCGGTTTTTAGATGATCCACGGGTCCAGGATCCCCTTATACAGATGTTAGACGACATACCTGAAGACCATATGACTCTCCACAAACGCTGTCAAGACCATTCCCGCCCGCTCAAATCCTCGCTGCCAGATACGCAGGTTGAAACCACGATATTGGAAGCCCATCTCGACGCCAACTTCCCCTTCGTTCCTGATGATAAAGCTCGCCGCAAACATACCAAGGTTCCGGAATGGGTTACAAGGGCGTGGACATTACAGGAGGCTCTTGCTTCCAAGCGTCTTCGAATCTACAGCCGAGAATGGACCCTGCTGGAGGCCGTCCGCGATAATGGAGCAGACGAAGAGGAAGAAGACGCAAATTGCGTTTCCTCATTCATGCATAGAGCTCGACTTCAAGATCATCGCCGTAACAGCATCTGGTTCAAGGCGCTGAACAATACCACTCACATTGGTTGGGAAGATCTGGTCGAATTCAAACCCGGGCCAACGGATGTTAGGAAAAGATTGGGTTGGGTTGCGAGGAGAAGGGCAACCAAAGACGAGGACATGGCATACTGTCTTCTCGGCATCTTTGATGTCACTTTGCCTGTCTTCTATGGGGAAGGGTATCGTGCATTCTTCCGCCTGCAAGAAGAAATCATGAAACGTACAGGCGATGTATCGGTCTTTGACTGGCGTGGACGCAGTTCTCGCATCAACTCTTTCCTCGCATATGAGCCGGCGTGCTTCACAGAACCCGAGATCCCTATACCTCACTTTGACTACGACTCGAACGCCTCGCCATTCAAGTTGATCCTGGACCTCGTTCGTGCCATATGTGGGACCGTATGGAGCGGTGTTAAGGCTGCAACTGGTGAAGTGGTGGATTGGATCAAGAATGTCATGAAGTCGCATTCCATTGGCCACACCTTCGTCAATGGGGAGCTCAACGTTCCTGTGTTCGAGTACCAGGTCCAACGCTGCAAGGCTCTGGATAATTCCACATCGGGCGATGGTTTTCATCATTACAGGCTCGAGGCCGACGGCCTGGCGCCCACTACGGTCGTCCTTAGGGCACCCGCATCCACGCTGGTAGAAGACCCTATGCAATACTACTTGTGCCGCGTGTGGAATCGGGATGTCCACAACGTGTTCAACATCTTTCTCGAACTCTTGCAGTACGCTCTAAAAGACGCGTGGAACGGGATCTGGGACAAGATAAGCGGTGGAGACGACGAGGAGTCTCGACATTCGAGGGAGAATGAATTTAACTATCACAGTGGTACGTGGTGCCTCTCGAGTCCTCTGTGGAACGCTTATAAGTTATCATGCACGACAAGTAGCTGAGTGCGACGAGGACAGTTCCGAAGCGAAACTGCGTGCAGAGACTCGAATGAAACGAAGCAAAGTGGAGGGTTTCTTCATGGGTAAGTTCCCAGTGTGCCTCATCCACGCCCGGGACGGGCGTTCGGTCAGAGTCAACACGGACAGGCGGGTGGAGACAAAGTATACCAAATTTGACTTTACGATACCTGTGGTCACGCGGTCGATTTTGTGAGCTTATGGAAATTGTTGTATGATGTCAGTGTCGTTTATATTTCCCACTGGATCGCTATGTATCAAGATCCTTTGTCTCGTCTCGTCATCACTTTCGAATGGGGCGGTCGTACGGTTCCCAATATTTACCGAGTCAAGCAAAGGTAATGGTTCGGATGTCGCAAGAGTTAAGCAAGAGGAATAGTAACGAGGCTAAAATTCAGCGTCAGGCCGATATGATCTACAAAATGCAATATTTCATCCCTTGAAAAAAATGAAGTTTAACTAATCGTTCGAGGCAACTAGGAAGTGTTGGTATAAACTTCCGTTCAGGCAGGGTGTAAACATTGAAGCAAAAAAGGAACGGACTGAAAGTAGACATACCACGGACGCCGTGCTGCGTCTGTTGGACGAGGTAGAAAGTAATCCCAGAGGCGAGGATAAATAGTGCCATTGGCTTGATGAACTTACAAGACCAGGATGGATGCAATACATGCATTTGTTGAGAAAAAATATGTCAAGGCAAATTGACCCGGACCGAACGAAGAGACGGACGTTTGAGTGTTTGATATGGTAAAGGGTGATTAGAATCGTACTGGCGTATTGAATCGGCCCCTCCAGAAGAACATGTATTGTAACATATTTTCTTGCACGAAAAGGGATTAGACTCGGATGGAGGAACCGACGAGCCTGAAGATGACGTTGACTCGGAAGGAGTGAATCCAATATGGCAAGACTTGGCTAAGACTTTTCTCTCTTCCTCGACTTGCTGTGGCTCTACATCCATTTACTATACCTTTCATCAGTTTTCTTCGACATCATGCAGTCGGAAGAAACACGTAGATCCTGATCGAGCCTCTCCGAGCCCGTTTCGAAAGGACAACTACCAGGGCGCAAATCTTGAAGGACACTACTGCCACGGGCGCTTCAAGTCCATATGGCATTTTTCCAGCCTCGTTGTCGGCATTGGCTTTGTTTCTAAATCTGATGGGCGCTTGCTAAGTCGTACCTTCGCAAAAAAAAAAGGAAGCCGAGTAGAGTGAATGAGGTACGCAGCAGTCTGCGCCCATCTCCTTCAAAAGCCCCATTTTGGCGACCAGTTCGTCTACTTCCAAGCAGAGCGTCACTACCATACTGTAGTAGCACACAGTGTGAGCTCGTTTTGGCCTACTGTGTCAAACATGCCGAGCACTCGTAGTAGCGTCACCTTGTCTTTGACGGTCACTGAGCACCTGCTAAACTTGAACGTTTGAACCCATACGCCGCTCAAATCGTGAGGGAGGCAGAGTCACACCATTAGTTTGCTCGTATATGCATACAATAGATGGCCCTTGCTATATGCCGAAAGGTGAATCTTTCTTGTCGTTGCCTCGAATGATTAGTTGAACTATTTTTTTCAAGGGATGAAATAACGCATTTTGTAGATCATATCGGCCTGATGCCGAATATTATTATATTAGGCTCGTTAATATTTCCTTCTGCTCGACTCTTGCGGCGTCCGAACCATTACTTTTGCCTGACTCGGTGAATATTAGGATCCGTACGACCGCCTCGTTCGGAAGTGATGACGAGACAAAGGATCATAATGCATAGCAATCCAGCAGGAAATATAAACGACAACTAACACCGTACAACAATTTCCATAAGGTCATAAAATCAGCCGCGTAGCCACAGGCATCGTAAGGTCAATTTTGGTATACTCTGTCTCCAACCGCCTGTCCGTGTTGACCCTGACCGAACGCCCGTCTCGGGCGTGAATGAGGCACACTGGGAATTTACCCTTGAAGAAACTCTCCACTTTACTTTGTTTCATTCGAATTTCCTCACCCAATTTCGCTTCGGGACTGTCCTCGTTGCATTCGGCTACATGTCACGCATGGTGAGCGTGCAGGAGAGGACCCGAGAGGTACCGCGTACCACTATGTTGTTTAAATGCATTCTCCCTCGAGCGTTGAGACTCCTCGTCGTCTCCGCCGCTGAGCTTGTCCCAGGTTTCGTTCCACGCATCTTTGAGAGTGTACCGCAAGAGTTCGTGAAAGATGTCAAACACGCTGCGGAAATCCCGATTCCACACACGGCACAAGTAGTATTGCGTAGGGTCTTCTACTAGCGTAGGTGCGTGTGCGCTGAGGACGACCGTAGTGGGCGCTAGGCTGTCAGCCTCGAGCCTGTAATGATGATAACCGTCGCCCGATGCGGAATCATCCAGAACCTTGCAGCTGTGGACCTGGTACTCGAACATAGGAACGTTGAACTCCCCATTGACGAAAGTGTGGCCAATGGACCGCGACTTCATGGTGTCCTCGATCGAATTTACTGCTTCAAGAATCACAGCCTTAGCAGCCCTCCATACAGTTCCACATATGGCACAAATGAAGTCCAGGATCAGCTTGAATGGCGAGGTATTCAAGTCGTAGTCAAAGTGGGATAGAGGGATCTCAGGTTCTGTGAAGCACGCCGGTTCATATGCGAGGAAAGAGTTGATGCGAGAACCGCGTCCACGCCAGTCAAAAATAGATATATCGCCCGTGCGTTTCATGATCTCTTCTTGCAAGCGGAAGAATGCGCGATGCCCTTCCCCATAGAAGGCAGGCAAAGTGACGTCAAAGATGCCGAGAAGACAGTATGTCATGTCCTCGTCTTTGGTTGCTCTTCTCCTCGCAACCCAGCCCAACCTTTTCCTAACGTCCGTTGGTCCGGGCTTGAATTCAACCAGGTCGTTCCAATCAATATGAGTGGTATTATTCAGCGCCTTGAACCAGATGATATTGCGTCGGTGATCTTGAAGTTGAGCTCTATACATGAATGAGGAGACGCGAGTTGGGTCGTCTTCCTCTTCGTCTATTCCATTATCACGGGCGTCCTCCAGCAGGGTCCATTTTTGACTGTAGAATCGAAGACGCTTGGAAGCAAGAGCCTCCTGCAATGTCCACGCCCTTGTGACCCATTCTGGCACCTTGGTATGCTTGCGGCGAGCTTTATCGTCAGGAAGGAAGGGGAATTTAAGGTCGAGATGCTCTTCCAACGCCGTGGTCTCAACCTGAGTATCTGGTAGTGAAGATTTAAGCGGGCTAAAATGGTTTTGACAGCGTTTATAGAGAGTCATACGGTCTTCGGGTACGTCGTCTGACGTTTGTATAGTGGGATCCTGGACCCGTGGATCATCTAAAAACCGATAGCCCCCGACGGGTTTCAAACGGAAGCGTTTACCAACATCCTGGACATCATCAAGGTAGACGATGGTCAGGTCGCTGCTATGATACCAGAGGAACATGGAGTTGAGGGATTCCGATTTCTCCCCAAAGACTTCTTCGTCGATACAACACGTATCCGCCCATGCCCAGCGATAGCCACACTTGGCGGCCGTACAGCAAAACTCCTGGAGTTTCTTAGCGTTAGACACGAACTCATTGCGCCTCGTTTCTGGAAGGTCTGGAGGAGGGCAATCGATGGAGTAGATACCACCGCTATAGGTCGGGTTTCTGACGTCCTTGATGGTGATTTCTCGACCTCGCCACCGATGGGAGAACATGACGAATGCCAAGTGATCTTCGACAAAGGTCTTCAGAACTTTGAATTTCGGATTAGGGCATGGGTCATTTAGGTTGGGAAGGGTAGAGGCTTCCGAGACTGCTGCCTTGAGCCTTCCATCATAAGCGCTGCTATTTTTGAGAAGCAAAGCGACCTCCCATCGTTCATGGATCCGTCCGGTATACGTGTCCACCAGCCTGAGTGGCATCTTCTTCACCAGCTCCCCGATGAGGAACTCGTTGACGTGTTCCTTAAAGTCGGCTTCGAAATCGTGTTTGTCAGGAGGCTAGAATCCACAAAGATAGCACGATCACAGTGAGTCGAATGTACGAGATATGCATGAATGAGAAATCGCTCACTTACTTTGCTGAGTTTGCTCATGGACATCAATCAGTCGTCGTCTGAAGTGCTGGGAGGAACGAGGGGAGCGCGAGGAGAAACTCTCTATGTGAGGAAACGAGAAATTGGGAATGAAATATGAAGGGTGACTTGGACAATGGAGGAGCGTCGCTTTTAAAGAAGTTCTAGAAACCTCGGAGGTTAAATATGCCCGGGTCTGCCAGTATACCGTGCCGAAAAGCCTGGCCATAGGTTAGCACATCCTAGACACATGCCGGTGACAAGAAGAGTGTCATGAGGCAAGGTTGGTCACGATATGGCCAAGGGCTCTGGGCGAGCGGAGCAGCCACCATGAAATGCGGGTGATGAAAATGTTGCGCCTCGCTTGCTCTGTCACTATCTGTCTGTACAACTGCAGATTTGGAAAGAATTTACCTTGTATATGGCGTTTTTCCAGCCTCGGTGTTGGCTTTGGGAGCTTCGTTTCTAAATCTGATGGACACTTGCTGAGTTGTACCCGGCCTTCGCAAAAAAATGGAAGCTACCAAGTGAGCACCGTTCTTGTTCACATCTCGCGAAGGACGGAAGCACCGGAATCAAAACGAGGTACGCACTGCGTCTTTCACCTCCAATATCCCCACTTTGGTGACCGCTTCATGTGCTTCGCAGGTAGAGCGTTAGTAGCACATAGTGGTCTGGGCACCGTCAGGCCCTCACTTTGACGATCACTGAGTACCTGCCAGTAGTTAGTATTTGGTTCAAGTCAAACTTGGACGTTGAATCCCATCCACCAGCAACCCATGGTCGCGGTTGCGACGACAGTCACGGTCACACAGTTGATTGGCTGCGTTGGCTAAGGCCGCACGGTCTACTAATGTCCGCTCCAACTGGCACCGAATATTTCCGTGCTCGATTCAGGGCCCTTCGATGGTCTACTTTTCGGAGACGCTCATGAATCGTGATGGTCTCTAGGTCAGATCGTCGTACGCAAAGAAGGCGATAGCATTTTTTAAATTCTTGAGTATCGTTGATAAGTGATAACTACGCGCTTTCTCCCATTCTCCCGCCACTAGTATTCAACATGTGCACTTGGTCTATCAGTGGTTCCGACGGATTACCCGTCTCTATGAGTGTCTTTGAGAACAAGTCGTAGAATTCCAATCCCTTCATCAAACTGGCCCTCTCTAGCGCAAGCTGACAGTAGTGGCCCCGTATCCATCTTCGACAACCACTTGGCACGGAGATGGCATAAACAGGACGAATGTGCCATTCTGCTCCATTTCTCCCATCGCCTTTTGTTGCTTTTCACCCTCGACGCCCTTTGCCCTTCTCGTCCCCTCGTGACGACCCGACATCATTCGCGTGCCCGAGCGACAGATACCATTGCAAGGCGCTGCTTGATCGTGGACTGGGTGAGAGGAAGAATGGGTGGGGGACGCTACTAGCCAAGAGGTGAGTCGATGCTGAACTTGGCATTTTATTTACAAAAGACACCATGTCGTGCCGTTTTAGCCACTGAATAGTCGATTTGTACGCAGGGTTGGAACAAGAGCCATCGAAAGCTGAAGTTGAAGTTGAACGTAACCAAGGTGTACAGAATTTCCTCTTTGACGGGCGGCTCCCGGAATCACTTCACGGATATAATACGACATCGTTTGCGATTTATTCCGGTATGTAAAGTCACCAATTTAGGGAGGTATTTCGGAAGCCAGAAACAGTTTTGACTCAGCAAATACTACAATACATCACGAAGACGTTCAAGAACACCTGCAGATCGAAGGACAAGCTTGAATGGGAATGGCTTTGGAGCAACGGTCAATGCGCCCGTGACGAACTCCATTGAAGGCGGGGTGCTTTCTTTCCCATGGTCATCGACCGCCTTATGGAACTCGAACGCCCAGAGCAAAGTAGCAATCGTGATGAACAATGTATTCACGGCCAGATTTTTCCCGACGCAAATCCGTCGACCATGGCCAAACGCCAGGTCGTCATACCGCACGGCCGACTCATGTTGCTCTAAGCCTAGGAAACGTTCAGGTCGGAATGCATCCGGATTATCAAAGAGAGCAGGGTCATGTGTGATGGACCTGTCGCGTTGTGATGTAAATTTCCTACCAGAAGACATTCGTGGAATACTGACCATAGATTGTCCAGAATTATAGTACCTTTTGGAATGGTATAGCCTTCGTAAGTGAAATCCTGTGATTAGGGCCTCTTAAAACTGTGCATGACTAATAGAGTTTATGTCTTCACCTCAGTCGCCACGTGCGGACAACCAAGGGGGGCGACTGGTCTCCACCTGAACCCTAGTAGGTTAGATTTACTACAAAATCCAGGAGTCGCTTGCCTCAAAACCTCCTTTACAATTGCCTCGATATACGGAAGATTATCGCGATCACCGAACGTTGGGGGTCGGTCTCCAACTTCTGTATCCAACTCCTCTTGGGCTTTGCAACTGACATGCGGGTTGAGTGTCATGGCCAAAATAAAGTAGTGCAGTGCTGTAGCACTCTGTTCGGGGATTTATGAGTAGCTATATGTTTGGAAGACGACCAGATTACCGTTTCAGCCCCACTGAGGCTGAAAAACCAACTATTAGCCCACGATCCATGCAAAAAATGCAAAATTAACTAACAACATCATGGCACCGATCCAGGCAATGTCTTCGTCTGAAAGATTCTTCTCTTTTTTCTGATTATTCAACAGCGTGCAGAAGTTGAACTTGGAAGGATCATTAGATACGAGCTGCCAGTGACTCAATTGAGTTACTCTCGATCGACAGGAAACCTGAGCAATTAAAGGATCACCTTTCGTGTGATGGCTTCGTGAGATATCCCCATGAAGAATGCATTGGCATCAGAAAAGAATTGGTTCGCATATCTGGACAAGGTCAGTTAGGTATTGATTCGTCGTGCAATGTGCAACCCAGCGGAACCCAACTGTTTGAATGGCGCCAAGCAAGTAGGCAAATGGTTTAGTGCTGGTATTATGTCAACAATCCCCCCTCCCAGAGTAAAAGCTTTACGAAGGTGATCTATAAGATAGTCGATTTTTTCCAGATTTTTGTCACCCGAAGAATTCAAAGGCAAGCCACCATAGATTATTCTCCAGACAACGGATGCAGTTGTCCGACGCAAGTTAGCCTCAATATCCTCAGATTTGAGTTCCTCAGATACAAGATCACGAACAAGCAGTAAGGCTTCGTGTTCTTGCACGGGGAAGAAATGATCAGAGGAACGAAGTGCTTCATGCGTTCCGCGCCGATGCTTACGCCATCTCCCAATCAAAGAACGTCAAGAGGGTGAATGTTCTCAGTGACTGCTACTCACTTCTCTCCATATTGTTGAGAAGCGAGTAAATTATTTCTCGTCATCAATTCACCTGCCTGCTTCATGTCTGAGTTCTACTTTATTCCAGCTAGAATTAGTTCCTCACCATGATCCAGTCCGGACGAGAAGATGTTATCACGGCCATCTTATCGAGTATGTCCGACGCAATTGCCGCGCTTGAGGCGACAACAATCACCTTACCCATAGCATTAATCGAATAAAGCGGGCCACATCTGTTTTTCCACTCGTCCAATTGTAAATGCGTCAGATTGGCCATCTGCAGAGCATTTCCTAGCAGTGGAAGTCCAGGAACGAATGGTGGGAGGTTTCGATTCGCTCGACTTCGAGACAAGTGGATAGCCAAGGCAACGAAGCCGCCCGATATCAGTACCGTCGACCAATCAAGGCCCATGACGACTGTCCCAAGCGCTCAGGGAATGTTGGTGGGTGTTCACCAGAAGTATTTCCGAAATGTTCTTGAATTAGATACCTGACTAAAACATGCACCGTAGCAGATTGATGGATGCGATTAGACGATTACAAACTCAGCGTGCAGCACTTGGCTATAGTCTCGAGGTCACTTGTTTTAGTACTGAGATTCGGGAGCCTCCGGTTTAACACATGCTTCCTTTGACGCCACCGCAAGTTTTCAAGATTTAAAAACCCGAATACATCTGAAACCGGCGATCAACGTGCTTCGTACAGTGACAAGGACATGATCAGTAGGGTGACTTCTTGGCAAGTGTTTGACGTCCCGCGTTGAGCTATTCTCGCTGTCATCATTACGGTTCACCGGGTGGGAAGGCGCGGAATTCTTACATGAAGCGGCCCGGGGCGCAAGCTCCGGTCGATGTGATTTGGCAGTCATCGCGAATGAATCTGGCTTCTATGATATGAGGTTCAAAATGCACAAAAAGTCCGCGCAATGTTTTCGGGGGGTAGCGTGCAATGTTTCGGGGGTAGCGCGCAATGTTTCGAGGCGGGGTAGCGCAAAATCTTTCAATGGACACAGCGCTCAACGTTCAACTAGCACTTATTACGTAATGGTTGATTGTCCCCACACATTTCGACGTAGCACGAGTAGTCTGGTACACGGGTGTTACTACCAAAGCTGCCTAAATGAAGCGTAAGTATATTCATCGCTCTGAACGTTCTTCCCAGGCCTGAGAAACTGCATCACCGTGCATCCTACTCACTCTCATGTGCCTCTAATCTGACTTATATAATCAAGTGCCGGAACGACCCGAGGCTCCAAGGGTCCAACCAGAGTCGAGACAAGGTTTTCTCTCCTTGACCATGTTCTCTGCAACACCACGGGATCCACCCTCTTGAGCAGCCTTGTGGCCCACTCTTATATATATCACATCCCCTCACGTTCCAGCTTTCTTTATTTCCCATCTCTGCGACACCGTAGAATCGTGGCACCCTTCGTCCTCTTAACCTGACACACCCCTTCCACCAAATACACCACCACTTCCCCTGGTTGCCCCTACACCTCTCCCGACAATGGCATCTCCGCTCCTGCCATCTACGGCCTCAGTGGTGGCAAGCTTGCTTTTACTTCTGGCAGGCGGGCCATGGCAGTAAGGTAACCCGTACCCATTATATGCCTGCGAGATGACGACAATGGCGACAGTTATCGCGCAGTGGTGGTGGTGATGATCTGTCTGGTTGCTCTTCTCCCTCTCCTCCCGTTCACCCTCGCCCTTGCCCCCACCCTTGCGTTTCAACGAACGCGACGGCGATGACAACAACAGCGTGTTTGTCACGTGGTGGTTGTCATCATCGTCTCGCTCGCTCTCTCCCTTTCTCCTGTCCCACCCTCCCTCGCGCCTCCTTGCTCGCCCTTGCCCTCACCTCCGTGCGTTGTAACAAATGCAACGACTTTCACACTTCCCTCCTCCTCCCCCTCTCGGCCCATCCCGTTGCCCTCGTGCCACAACAAACACAACGACGATGCGGTGACATCGTCATCATTGTTGCCTCACTCCCTCCCTCCCTCTCAGCTCACCCCTGCCGCTACCTGTCAGCCCTCACCCTCACCATTTCCCTTACGCTGCAACGAACACGAGTTACACGACGATGATGATGCGGTGACGTTGTCA
>JBBPTK010000605.1:0-13354 GCA_038094135.1 Spongiforma cf. squarepantsii
TTCGTAACTGCGTCAAGACCACCAGATAATATCTTTGCAAATTCCTTGATCTCCTGGAGAGTGCCCGTCCGAGCGATTGCCTCCATTCTACCTCTATAAAAATACTCGAAGTGGGTTGCGTCTTGCTACAGATTTGTACTGAGAAAGTGCAATGACGCATAGATGAGGGTCTACTTACGATGGAATGGTACCGAAAACCGTTCAGAGGAGCCGTACCTTTGGCCAGGTCACGGGGGAATGGGTGATCAATCAACCCTTGCCATTCGTGGGTAGATTCCCTTCGGATGTCCTCGATATAATCACGTTGAGCAACATCCGACTCGGGTTTATGCTCAATCTTTTTCGGTTGGTTCTTCTGAACGCTCTTGGGTCGTAATCCATGAACCATAAGTCCGAAATGAGCAGTTAGAGGAGAAAGTGCAACCACGAAACGGCTGCGTAGTCCAAAAAGACACCAAGACAGTATGTCAAACGGCGTATACACCATGATGGTTGGAATGAATGTCAGAGTTTGGAGGGCGTTAACGTCTGGCACGCAGAAGACGGTGGGCCTCTATAACTGGGGTTCAAAGGGCGGTGCTCCAGCCACACCCGAAGCATGCGTTGTAGGTGTAACCAGTTCACTGTACATATGTCACCATGCAAGACATGAGGCAGTTGTGCGTCGGTCCTGTAGACGAATGGGCGCCACTGTGAAAAGTGGATCTGTGGTCTATAGCCGCATTGCGTGGAAGCGAAAGCAAGGTTCAACTATTTCGGGCCGAATTCTGGTCTTCGGTGTGCTAGAAGGCAAAGAACACGGAAAAGGGGTTAGGCAGCCAACATTTTGAAATGAGCAGACGCTGTAAAAGCTGTGGAACGCAATGAATGGCTCCCCTACGCCCCCCATGCGTGTTAACCATGAGGTGATACCTTCGAGCGTCACCGGTCTTGGCGTCTAAATAAATTGTCGTGCCGTTTATCTTGCACTTCTCGATGGAAGTACCAGACGGTCGGCGACTGTGATATCCCGGCACCCGCACGTCAACAATGAAGTAATACTAGTGGAGATGGTTCGAGAGATGCACCTATTTGGCAGAGTGGAACAATTAAATCGATGATGTATTCTTGCAGTTTGGGGATAACACAACCGCAGCAGCACCCGTCTTCAGGAATATCACAAATTCCAGGCGCCATGCCACAAAGAAAAAAACATCAATCCCCGCAAGAACCGTGATTATGACTCCCTATACAGCATACCAGCAATGTCAGCACGAATCTAGAGATTAGATAACATTGGGAGAACCAGTCACTTCATTTCCAGCTTTCATGTTCAATGGGAGTGGAAAGGGCATAAAGTTGAAGGTCCTTACGACATGGGTCAGACTCGAGTCGGCATTTGAAACTTACTCATTCGGGTAGTGGCCGCAAGCGCTCGGACGACAGTTCATCTCAGTCGCCGCTGAATGATTAATCGTTTGCCTTGGCGGGATTCTTCCAAGCTTGCAAACATAACTTTGAGTCGGTCCAGGTTAGGGAGAGGAGGTGGGATTATACCGGGAATAAAAACGAAGAAAGAAAAGAATAACGCTAATCCGCTGAGTCGCTGACCACCCATCAGGCATCTTCCTCTGAATTTATGGGTCACCACAGCACGCAAGCTTAGCACAACATTATTTCAACTGGCATCACTACTTAGCAGCCTGGAGAGATACCACACTGGTAAGTCGGTTTGTAAATGTCAGAGAAGTGCATGCAGCATGATGCTGCGGATGGGTGCCTGTGCCAGCAAGGCGTGGAACCCATACAGGTAATAGTATACTTGAACAGGGGACGAGCGGGAAAAACCGCCTTCCTTGCGTAAGTCCCGAGAACGGCGCAAGAACGAAGACCCTGACAGATATGGTTGGCAACGCCAAGGCACCAGGCAATGCGCAGACTCGGTACTCATATCCAATTGATTTTTTTTTTTTCAGAAAAGCGCGTGTTATGGACACACGTTTGACCTGCCAACAGCCTTGAGTACGTGATGAGCCTATTCTCCATATCATTAATCATTAATAATTCCTGCCACACCTTCGGACTACGCCGTCGAACTACAGCTTGGTGGAGTCATCTTGAATCTTGATATGATCGAACATGGCAAGATCAAGTCCGCGGGAAGGAGACTAAATGACAGTACAGCAATGTTAGTGATGTTCGCTGGATATAAATGTACATGGGCGGCGCGAATGCGTTCAAACGTAATCCCGACTAGTTGTCGAAGTAGATGTGAAGGGGTATTCCATCGATGCCTGCCGTTTGAGCGGTGCTCTCAAAAGGGGTTGTATCAGAGAAGAATCCGGGACACATGCCTGAACACGAGTTACAACTACCGCATTGATATCGCACCCGCTCATCTAAACTTACCTGTAATATTGTCTACCCTCGCCATACACACCTCGTCTTCGTGCAGATTGAATAGAAAACTTATGGGATCATAGTCCTCACGTTCGTGATCGAATGGGCTAGGCTGGGATCAATATAATGGCTAATCGAATCAGTTTCATCCAGCGAGTATCGTCGCCGCAGAGCTATAGCATGATTACTTGTATGGATAGAGGAAAGGAAGTTTGGACCTCGTTCCCTCCGTGCTTCCCGGATAATAGGCGTGAAACAATAGCGATACTGTAGCTACCTGTAAGTAACTGAATGAATGGAATCCGATGACTCGTGTCATTTTTATTGCTCGAAGCGTCCTCATCGGAGATCGTTATGGGCCCGCGTTTCCGAGCCTCTGGGTAGGTCACTCGTGTAACACGGCTTGTGGCAACCTTGAATGAATTGACCGTCGTTCAGTATTCGAGCGACAGTCGTTCGCGCTCCGATAACGATGGCGCCAAGGATGGTCCTTGAATTGGAGACCCTTCAAGTGCGTTTCCAACGTTGAACGGTTGATCTGTTCACTCGATCTGATTAGACTGCTGCCAGTTTTGGTTCAGGTGAGAGTGTGATGTACAAATCCCCGACTCCTTGGAGGAGGGTTTTGTCGGACAGATTCGTGCCAATTCCTACCTAGCGAACCGCGGGAATGGGAACTGATTACAAAAGCAATTTGTAAGCTGGGACATTTTACCTTATTAGTACATTATTTGTTTTCGGTGGATAACGAGACCGAGGAGGAGGCGCTGAAGGCGCCGACGCGAGGTCTCAATTGATTTACCAGGACTACCAGAGTATGTGGAACGGAACGTAATCTGGCCAACTGAGAGTCGGGAACTTGGTGCAGGAGCGCCGCTATGTTTCTTAATGAATACTCTAAAGTTCAAACTCGGAGTCGGGGAATTGGCGCTTGCCAGTGCCGCTACGATATTTGGTAGCCATGAAATACAGCGGTCCGAGTCCGGTCCGAAACGCTTGGCTCCCGTTATCGGCAAATTTGTACTCATTGATCGACGTAAAGCAAGACTAATAACGCTACACGCCTATCTTTCTATGAAGTCTGGGGAAACCTATACAGCTCGATGGCAGTGGGGCTCATTCTTCCATTTGCCTCGCGTACTATCCTGTTTCAATAGATACTTATGCGATACGCAGCAGTCAGACCTACTTTCCCATTCTCTTCCTCGGGGGATGAATTGCGTCTGACTCTCCTTTCTGCCTTAAGGCGTGGTTGGTCCCCACAGCCGACTTTCGTCTTTCGATCTGTCAACCACGCATGATTGTTCGTGGGGTGTGTTTGTAGTTGTATGTGCTGGCAAGGTCTTCAAGGAGTCACTGATACGAAGCAAAACAAAACCCGAACAAGAGACAGATCGATCGATTCGCCTACTGTCTTCTCATTCCCGTTTACCTCGCTGTGACAGCTACACTTTCTTGAATGAGCTCGACTGCGATATCAAGCTGCATTTATACACATTACCAACTGATAAGAATGATCTTGTACTCGTTGATCGGCTGCGCAACCTTCATGCCTACAGCGATGCATTCAAGCTTGCAAGCATGAGCCATCAAACCCAGTAACTGTGTCAATGTCACCATGATTCCTCGCTCATTCACTTCGATACACAAACGCCAGACGAGCGTTTTTCAGGGGCAGGCATGCCCTGAGAACCAACCACCGCTCCTACACCCTTGTGGCGTCACCATCTGATCGTATTTGGCTTCTATCTGATTTGATATATCCCCACTCCTGTTCGTCTGAGCCACTGGAGCAGTGTCGTTATTCTCCGTGTACACATAATTAACCAGTGCCCTATGAGCGTCAGATCATGTGCATGAATCGAGTCAGAAGTCATGAAATAAACCAATGGAAGGACGGGGCATGAGCTAATGGCTCCACACTGTCATCAGTGACTGAAAACGAATGATGAAGCATGAAAAACGGAAGGTTGACGAACGACGGACGATGATGCCAGTAATCTTGCAAATTCATGTAGACAACAGGGTTTGAAGCATCGGCGGCAAGACTCCTCCGAGGCTGATGTCTGGACACCATGACGTCTATACCAAGCATATACGATCTGGAGCTACACCCTGCATCACTTTCGTGAAGAAAAGCGCGTTCAGTTCGTTCGGTACTTAAGCCTGGTCCCTGCATTCATTTCGCCAGGCAGAACACGTTGCGTTGGTAGCCAATGGTAAAATTCTGCCGGAAAGGAGATGAGGTCATAGTATAAATCGATCTCCACTGCGCATCGTTCATGGAATATACAGAGGACGCTGTTCGGAGCGACAAAACTCTGAGGGTGGCACGAGGTGACGAAACTGTGCGCCGTTTGCCTATATCAAAGGAAGGTGAAGTGGGAAGAAGACAAATATACCCTATCCATTCATTCGTTTCTTCAAAGTCAAGATAGCCATGTCCTCGACGACGACTGGTGCGTCATCGCTCATTACGAAACGTTGCCTGCTCGATGCTAATCCTAGATGGATTAGAAATATCTATTAGACAATGGCTTGAAGTCAACACAGGCGATACCGATTTATGGGCCGTGGCATTCACAAGTGGCGGCGAGCATCTCGCAATAGGAGGCATGAAAGATGTTCGATTGTACCAAGCGCAAGACGGCCAAAAAATGGTAACGATGCCAGAAGGGACGGGAACGGTCAACTGCCTGGCGATCTCGAAGAACGGTAATTGGATCGCTGCTGGGACACTCACGAACACTGTCGTCGTATGGGACGCCAAAACTTACCAGAAGAAGTTCGAGTGCAAGGAGAGCAGAAGCGTCCACTGCGTTGATTTTTCGGCTGACTCGGCCCGGCTGGTCGCATCGGGGGGTTGCACAGCCACTGTTTGGGATATTCACACGGGTGCCAGCCGAATAGAGCTCGAACACGGATCGGATCGGGTGACAGCGGCCAGACACTCACCACGAGGTGACCGAATAGCGACGGCAACGGAAAAGTTTGTTCGTGTCTGGGATAGCAACGACGGTCGCTTGCTCGTCCATGTACCAGTACATGTCACTCCATGGCGCAATTCCGGTTTACTCTGGTCCAACAATCACCTCGTCGTCGTGTCTGGTGACAAAATCAAGACACTCAGGGCATCTACGGGGTCACCAGTCTCGGAATGGACAGTTCCTACTGCCAAATTCTTCTCGTGTATTGCTTTGCCTCAACATGGCGAATACATCGTCTATTCTACAGGCCATACCATTTCTCTGTGGAACACGTTGACGCACTCTCGACTCGCCGAAATCGAGCTGGGTATAAATATACGATCTATCGCACTCTCTCCCGACGATCGATTTCTCGTACTCGGCGGGGAAGCAGGAATATTTGTCGTTCAAGATCTGCATAGTGACAACGTAAGTATTTAGTTCAGTAGCTTTCCGCATATCTAAACAACTTCCAGTTGAATCTACACTACTTGTTTCAACCTCCTGACATCCACATTGACGACCATATCCTCGATCTGTGGAAGCATGGTGAACTGGATGATGCCGAGGAGCTGTTAACGGCAGTACTTTCCACCTCTGACCAAGACCATCACTTGCTTGCTTGCCGAGCTCTCGTCAGGGCTCGCTTGCAAAATTGGGACAATGCTATCGTTGATGCTGAAAAGGTGTTGTTTGTCACGTTCTCTCATAGGTCGATGCTGACAATGGCATATCCCAAAGTCCATCGGAATTCGGCCATCTGGCCTTGGCTACATTGCCAAGAGTGTCGCACTCGCTGGCAAGAAGCAAACAGAAGATGCGGATCGAGCGTGCGATATCGCCTTCGAACATTTTCCCACGCATGTCAGTTTTTTGCTTCTTTTCAAGGTCTGTGCCCACGTTCTCGAACTGTGTTTCCCCCTATTTACGTTGTTGTCTAGGCCATCATCATGTTCATGTCCGGAAAACATGACGTCGCACTGTCACGTGTAGACGACCAAACCTCTGGGGTTCACTTGCATTCGGTCTGTTACGTCGTTCAGGTATGTGCACCTCCCACACGTCCAATACACCATCTCTGATCTTCAGCAGGCATATATGCATCTTCTTGTTGGAGAATCCTTTATGAAGAGAGGAAAGTATGAGGATGCCATACAGTCCCTTGAGCACGCACGGGCTCGGGCAAACAATTATATAGGAAGTCCTCCCATGGTCATCTCGCTGGTGAGTTTTCTCCTTCATTTCATGACGCATTAACAGCAACCATTGTCACCACAGGTAACGGGTTGGGAGTTCGATGATCTAGATATAAAGATCGGGCGATATCTCTGTGAAGCCTTCTATGCCAATGATCGCGTCCAGGAGGCAGGGAAATCTCTGCTGGAGATGATTAATACTGTGAATCCATCTCTGTTTCTTCTATCATTCATCTTGTGTCTGACTCATTCTCTTGAGCTTCTTGTTCCGAAAGTCACAATATGTCGGCTTGCAGATAGGTTGAATAACATCGCCGACGCTTCTCAGCGTCCGCAAGAAATGAGAAGCGAATCGGCAAATGGGACAGAGATGGATGGCGAGTGGATATGGGTTCAAGGTGAATAGTACCTATTGGGTTCCAACACTAAGTGATTAATCTCCTTTTAGACTTCAAGCAACGCTGTGCTACGAAGCTAGTCCGCTTCGGTGATGCAGCAGTATTGACCAGTCAACTCGATGATGCGATTACTTACTACTCGATGGCATTATCTCTCTACCCTTCTGCTCCACAGGATATCCTCGTCAGACGCAGCAAAGTATATACGGGGAAGGAGTTGTGGAAGGAAGCCTTAAATGATGCGAACCAAGTATGACATTTCCCTGTTGAGTGAGTCTGGATTAGCTAATACCATGCCGTCAGGTGATGAAGCTCGACTCGTCGTCGTCATGGGGTTGTGAAAGTGTACTGAAAGAGTGGGCAAGAACAACACTATCACATGGATCGTGGAACGAAGCTCTCAAAGCCGGCTGCGAAGTAGGTTCATCTTCTGTATCGTGATTTGTTACACGACCGATAATTTGATTCCCAGTTCAACGTACCTATCTTTACCATTTATCGTGTATTATGCGAGCGTCTCCGAATGGTCGACTGCACAACGGACGTGACGGGATGTTTCCTTAAGATGAAAGGTGCAATGTCAGAGCAAAAGATGCCAAATGATGGGATGTTATGGGTCCGCGGTAAGAAATTATATTGGCGGAGGAGCGTTTGGTTGACTGTCCTCCGCCAGATTTCCAATGTCGGTGTTATGAAAGACTAATTCAGCTCGGCGATCATGCGATGAGTGCGCAGAAACTTGATGAAGCCACCTGCAATTATTCGCTCGCTTTGTCTCTCGATCCGGAATCCACATCTCAGAAAGTCGCGCTATTGGATAAGCGGTGTAAGGCATACATTGCAAACCAGTCTTGGAAGGATGCATTAACTGATGCAGAAAAGGTATTATTTCCCCCCCTTTCCATAAGTTATTAACGACGAATATGATGATCCATCAGATGATCCAACTCGACCCGTCCTCTGTGCTGGGGCTCGAGATGAAGTATGTGGCGCTGCGCGGCGTGGATGACTATCCGGGAATGATGAAAGCATTCGAGACCATGCTTGTGAAGATGTTGCAGTCACCCGACCAAGGCGTTCACTGTGAGAAGGTTGGCTTTATTCTCTGAGTTCATCTACTGATCGATGTTCGTAGCCCGCGGGAACAAGTGTATGGAGACGAAAAAAATTATCCGGAAAGCGATTCAGCATGCCACTCGAGATTTGCCACGAGTGCTTATCAACACAACGTCGGGTAGCCTCTGTGACAGGCTTCAACAAACGAAAGCATTCGAATCCACACCGCTATTTACCGAACTCGTTTTATCCGCAACCACAGATGCCAACAACGCTCACATCAAACAAGAGGTTTCAAAGTTCTATCGATATGCTGCGTTTTCGCACACTTGGGAGGATGGTGAACCACTGTTCGAGCAAGTTTCTCACATTTCCGTATACAAGCTCGACGAATCACCTACGCACAACAAGCTTCAAATGTTCTGCAAAATCGCACGGGAGGCTGGATATAGCTGGGCCTGGAGTGATACATGCTGCATAGACAAGGAAAAGCAGTCTGTCCTCCAGGAAGCGATCGTTGCAATGTTTAGGTGGTATGAGGGTTCAGCGTTGACTATCGTGTTCCTTCGTGGCGTTCGCTCCCCAGCGCAGAACGGTGACCTTGTTGGGAGTGTTTGGAACTCTCGTGCTTGGACATTCCAGGAGTATCGTGCCTCAAGGGTCGTTCGATTTTACACCGAGGACTGGAAGCTGTACAGGGACCTCGACATACCTAACCACAAGGACGCGCCTCAAATTATATCTGAGATGGAGGAAGCGACAGGAATCCCGGCGCAGACCCTGATGTCGCTTCGACCAGGATCAGACGACATCCGTGTCAAGTTATGTCTGGCTTCAGGCAGGGAGACGACGCTCATCGAGGATGCAGCCTACTCACTCGTTGGCATGTTTTCCGTCACCTTGACGGTTGTATATGGAGAGGGGCACAGGACACTCGGGCGACTGCTGTCAAAGCTGGTCACAAATTCAGGAGATACAAGCATCCTTGCATGGACGGGAGAATCTGGTCCCTTCAATACCTGCCTTCCAGCCCATATATCTGTGTTTCATGATTTACCCACCACACACATCCCGATGGCAATCGGTCGCACTGAAATGGACGCAAAATTAACCGCGTTGCAATCATCTTCGCTCGATCTCACTTTGGTCATGCAACTCTTTGACCGACTCGTCCGCCTTCCTGTGGCTCAATTCACGGAACAGCGGATGAGGCTTCCGTGCCTCATGTTCGAGCTACGGTCACTGTCGGCTTTTCCGGACAGACCGAGAAAGGGATTTTATGGACATTCGTATCTCTTCGGGGCCGTCGAGATCCACAGCGAGCAAAATTTGTCTAGACTTGATTCACTCTATGTCGTTCACCCTTGGATCGACTTTCTCCTTGACCGACAGCCTGTCGGAAACGTCGAGGAGACGGTATTCGAGGAACCGGAAGATATGGATGACCCATTTCCTTCCACTGACAGACCTCCATCGTCTTCCCCTAGTCCCTCGAACCCCCCCCCAGCATCTCAGCCATCACGACGGTCATCATTTCTTGATCGTGCCGCCTCGTTTGGTCGGTCGTTGAGCCAATGGGCAACTGGGTCACTTGCTATGTCGAGCTCTCCCCCACCGTCACCAGAGGATAAGCACATAAAAGCCCTCAAAGTCATCGCTCGGCTGAGAGAACCGTTCGGTGCGTTGTTGTTCGTCCCCCACAGCTCGGGCAAAGCCTACAGGAGGGTCGCGACGGAGAGCTTGATCAAAGTGCGGTTGGTAGAGTCGGAGCTCACGTCGGCGGTGTTGACGAAGCTGATCGAGAGCGTGGGGATCGTGGACGTGCTTTAGGCGCCGTACTGTATATATTCGCTCGTGGTCGTTTCATGTCCTTGCCGAGTCACTGTAAGTAGGCTGTATCCTCTTTCACCGTTATTTATGTAATTCAATAAGGGCTTTGGTATCGATTGAGCCCGGAGTTGGCTGTTCGCTGCGCGCACGCCTTGACTTGTTCCGCGTCTAGCTAGACGTACTCCGATCAGCCGGTCGCTGGCTGATAATATGTTGGCTATCATACATCCATACTAGGCTTGGCATGTGCTGCGCTTGGTGTGAGCTAGGCGAAATTACAGTATGAATGCCTCATGTTCGACGTCACCACTTTTCATTTCCGCTTAACTGGCGGGGAACGTTCAGAGTCTCGACGACTTGATTCAAGGATGATGGCACCCTGTAGTTTCTAGTACAGATAAATGGATCCATTGTACACTAGTAAAGAGGATAAGAATACACTCGAAGACATCCTGAAAGACTGCGACATCAGCCCACGAGTCACGACGCAAGGGGACGGCGTCGGCGTGTGTGTGGCCATTGGCCATGACTGTGCGGGTGCAGCCCGGGACGAACTCCGGAAAAGAACACGGGCTCGTGGTTATTGTGCCGTAATTTCAATTGTTTTCCGCTCACGGAAAAAGAATCTTTCAAACTTCATAGAAAATTTGAGAACCCGTTGTATGCTATGGAACTCAGGCCGTGCCAACCAAAGAACCCACGCTATTCACGGGTTCGAGCAACCACAATTGCGTCGGGAGCTGTGAGTTCAAACTGCACGTGATGGTCTAGAATGGACGAGTGTGAAAAGGAAGACAACACAGCATTATCGTCGCATCAGTTACCTCCTGCTGATTACCATCGAAGCACCCAGCTGGTGAACCAGCATCAAGCACGAACTGAATCATCCTCGAGACAAGCAACCTGCCAAATCTCAGCTGCGATGGTGATGAGTAATCACCCGCTTACTGATAAGACGTGGACGACCCCTTATCCTCTGCAGGATTAATCGACCATCGCTGATCTTTAGGTGAGACATTGACTTCATTGATCCGCTGAGGCCTGACTGAAACACTAAGAAAGCCCTTTCGTGCAACGTTCTGGATGGTATATCCATCCGGACTGTTCTCCAACTTCCACTATCGGTTGGGATCAGTGCCATCGCTATCGTCCAAGGGCAATATCTACCACGTACCATTCCTTCCTCTTGAGGATCATCCCCCTGAGCAGCGACAGAGGAAGATCCATTGCAAACAAGGTACTTTCTCCCGCAGAAGCTGCGAATCTTGTAGATCCCGTCACTCACAATCTGATAAGCAGGGAAATGACCCGACGATCCAAAACCGAAGAAATCCGTCTCGTTTACACACGCCTTTCTGAAATTGTCGACCCAGCCCTTCCAACGCTTCTCCCTTTCCTCTGGCGAGAGTCCTGCAATGCAGCGGTTGACATAGGCTAAATTGCACCACCTCAGTTAAATGCTATTTTGTGTGCAAGAATGTGTACCTATGTGCTTTTCAACCGGAATCTTGGCATACGGCTGGATGAAAAGAGAAAAGTAAACGGTATCTGAACGAGATAGTCAGATCATTCGATCATGAATGATGGAGGACGACGTACTCCTGACCGTGCGTGGGTCCTCGCACAGCGTCTTGCCAAGATGATTGTATACCTGAAACGCGTCGACGATTTTCCTCATCCAACATTGGCCATGCACTCACCAGCATGCCAGGCAACATAGTGATAATTAGACTAGAAAAAGGCGAGTAGGTTACCCGGGATCGTACGACAAAATGCTTCTTGAAAACGTACTCCAAGTAGTCTCCCGTATCAGCGACGGATTCGACTAGATCCAAAAGCTGCTGGAGCGATTTCGGGTTTGGCTCCTTCCTAACTACATCTTTTGGAACGCCTAGCTGTGTTGTGCACGTGTCGCACGCTTTTGATGCAACCTCGCGGCACTTGTGAAACACCGCGTTGAAGTCCTCCGTCTCTGCATTTTCTCCTTTCTTCAAGATGGATACAAACCTGGCCTCGTAGATATAGAGATAGTATCTACTATCGTGCTGCGCGATGCATAAGGGGCGATAACTTCAAGAAGATAGTATTAGCTGACTCACGATGAAAAATGTCCGAAACGCATTCAAAGGAACGACGCCGTTGGCCAGGTCGCGAGGGAACTGGTGATCGATCAATGCGTACAATTCCTCGAGACATTCCTCGACGATATCTCGGATGCCCGGGATGTGCAGCTGACATGCGAGAAGTGTGGCATTAGCAACGACAGAAACCATCCTAATGGAACGGTTTCCCATTTCGCGCAGTCCAGCCCACCAAAACGGAACATTGAACGGTAGTGCAGGCGTTGCTGTGTTAGAAACAAGAGAGCTCTCATGACCTCGACTTCTTGGCAAAAGAGCCTGTAGGGATGAGGCTTTCCGAAGTGGCATATCGACGGAGTGGGTCATGATGACACAGCTACGAACTTAAGTAGATAAATGTCCGCGTGCCTCCGCCCGAACACGAGGCAACCTCACCATCATAAACTGGATACACAAGTATTGTCTCTCCGACAGTGAATTTGAGCGCAGAAGTAAAATCTCTTGAGGTCCCGACGCAGTGCAAAGTGGCGAAAGCACTGCAAAGTGGGTGCTCCAGGTTAAAGATAGAAAAGAAAAAAATATTACCTGTTAATCTGATTGCGATGCCACATGATGTTGTCAAGGAAATTATGTAAATATGACAAAGCTCCAGATCTCCGTATTTGTCATCACGTGTTCGCAAAACTGTCAGAATAGGAAGAGACGGCTCAATCCAACGACACCTTCCACGACAAGAACGGCGACAACTCATCCACAAGCCTGTCCAGATCAACGCAAGATGTCGTGGAACTGAAGATACGTGCGCCAGTGGTAACTGTGAGAAGTGTCTGTAGACAGGATACGGGAGCCATGTGGTCGGCACAGAGACTGAAGGATGGAATCGCTATCGCCAAAAGTAAACGTACACGTGCCAGCTAGATGTTTGTTTGTATCTGTTGAATTCAGAGGCTTTTGGCCCAAAAGTTACGTGACTGACTAGGCTTGGGTTACGGATACTCCCTCTGGGGACAAATGATGCCATTCTGGGATTCAGACAGGGAAATATATTCAAGGATATTTGTTGGTATAAATACCACGAAGCCAAGAACTAAATTCAGGGCTATGTAGTTCTCCTGCAATAACTCGTAGGCCTCAGTCTGCACGACTCTGCAGTAGTGGTCGACTGACTCGACATCTGGATCTCAAGCTGCAGGAACGATAGCTCCACGGTTTACAGAACATGGAAAGTGCATACGAACACACTGAAGAAGGTACACAGATACAAGACCCAACAAATCTAGCCAGTCCCGTTGCGCAGCGAGTCACCATGATTTCTACACCTCGATCATTGCACTCAAGTTATAATTTACTAAGTCCGCTCTAAAGAGACCCTACTCTTCTGATCCTGCAGGAACCTATACCGGGTCGAGTAACCACAACTGCATTGACATCTGCCCATTGTTCTCCAC
>JBBPTK010000606.1:0-13334 GCA_038094135.1 Spongiforma cf. squarepantsii
GCAGGGTTGACCCATGTGTTGTCCTTGGCCCATTTTGGTGATGTGAGGTGACCTGTCCCTTTGACTTGTGGGGGCAAGTTGACCTCGCACACACGTCACGTGATGACACAGAAAAGCGGGCACCTGCAAACACACGAACGCTCGGCAACATTTCCATCTTTGGGGGGGCACAATCAATCATGCTCTGGTGCTTTATAGTATAGATGTAGCTACCATCTATGCTCAAGTTAGATAGATTATATGTAGAATAAATCTCAATGACATCAGACAAGTCGAAAAATGTTGGCAAAGAACAAAATTTGATGGATTGCAGTCAATAAAATACCAAATTTGACAAATTACAGTGAAATGTTTCATCAGAGACATAGTGTGCAAACTTATGGTTGTCGTGACTTTGGGTCATGGCTCCCTGGTTGTGCAAGGCATGGCAATCTTGGCACTATTGCCATAAGCATTTCATGTGGGAGTTTTGGTCATAAATTGGCAGGGGCTCTCAGCCATATAAGGCCTCTTAGAGCCTTATCAGGACCGATGCCAGATTGCATAAGATTGTGACCATTGTGACCTTTATAAGGGGTTTATAAACCCTTATAAAAAAAAAGTGTTTTCAGTGATGTGGCTCAACCACGAGCTTGAAGAAACCCCATTCAGCCTCATGGACTCTCGCAAGACCCTCCTCATAGCGCGCTCAACATCACCTTTCCAGGCCACGAGTCCTCAAGTGTTCGTCCCGTCCATTTCCAGAAAGAAAAGAGCGGTGCCAGCGTTCTCAACTCCCTCAGCACCACTCTGTTACTGCCCCGCCATGGCGGTGTCAGAGCACCCCGCACTTACTCGGCCTACCCACCCACTTCGTCCAACTTCTTCTCTTCCTCCGTCCCAACCACCTCATCCTCGTCACTCCTTTGTCCAGCCCATATGCCCCTCCCCAAATACAGTCGGGCTCAACGACTGTTGGGTCTTCAAGTTCTACGAGTCTCCCAATATATATTCAGACTCCCACACCAATGACTATTCCAATGACGATTCGAGACGGTCTCACTTCTGTCGGTGATGGACACTCTTCAGACAACGTCGACACATCCTCTTCTCTACATCATACTGGTTTCCGTGGTGCTGAAAAGGGTCATCTAAATCCTCACATATTCTCATGCGACCATACCAGGACCGGCAGCAACGACGAATCACTGTTGCGTTCCGACTTTCCCCACGTCCGTCTGAAGCGCAGAGATGGTGGATTACTTCGGTCCTCACACTGGTTCTTCTTGAACCCGAAATTGAAACAGATTTTGTTCATCACCGTGTGGGCACACACATAGCGTGCAATTGGTGCATGGAACAAGGATGATCCGCTAGGCTTTGAGAACGACATCAAGTACAACACCACGAGCGAGCGATTCCTAGGATGGAAAGGTGGCGCTGGCGCTGGAACATGCATGTTGGGGCTCAGCGCATCGGTGTAAGTTTGTTTGACCTGGTCTGTGCTGCTCACTTGGCAGCCATTTTAGCATTGTCGTCACGCACGATCCATATCCCGTTTTGTTGTTGCTCGTATCATTGGCTTCAATGGGTCTCCTCTATTCACGATAACATCTGATGTGTGTGTTTGCCAAGTCGTCATTATCTTTGGTTTCAACTTTGCCCTGCACATCGATAATATATCAGTACAAGGATCCCCTACATTTCACATACCATCACTGGCAACTTCCTTGTGTATTTAGGCATCATCCCGAATGGACTCATCTTGATCAGTGTACAAGTTCGATTCATCGATGAGCCCGATGAGCCTGATGGTTTGTGCGATTGTAGACAGCTTCTGAGGATGGCTAGATCACAGATGATTATTTATACGGTCCGAAACTAGTCTGGTTCGACCCAATCCCTCTCTGAAGATTTTAGTCATCGAGAGTGGTAAACAATCGCTCGACATACCCATCATCACCCAACCTTGTAGATGTGTCGAGCACATTGCCAAGAACAGCACTACCACCACCCGACACAAATCCAAGCCAATCCATTTCTTGACGGACACAAAGTGGTGGTGCTTAACCGGTCACGCCTTAGGTGTCAATAGTAGGTAACCAATGGTTGGCCTCTGAATTTTATATCATATGCTCTCCACACTCACATCGTGATCGTTACAGCCATGATCTATGTACATGGTGCTCGATTAGACTACTTTGCTCCTCATGCGTCATCTTGGCGAATACATGCGTATGCGGACCCTTTCGCATGCACGTTGATGAAAACACCTCTCCAGCACGCTCGCATACATATTGGCATGTCCTGCTCCGAATCTTTTGTCGGCGCGCATGAAACGCCACCAAGGAGGAGCAACCGGGAATAGTCCGAATACATCGATCCTAGTGGAGCTCGTTCAATCTGCAGTTTGTCTCGTAACAGCCGTACTACATCGCTTTCAGTCAAGAAGGGGGAACATGTCTGAAACAACACCCGCCTTGTAAACGATGCAGTAAGCGCTCTCCACCTCAAAGTCTTTGCTGTACATGATCCTGACAGGCTGGGAGTACGTGTCGCACTGTTTTTGCATGCACGAGGACATAGAGCTACTGAGATGCTATTGGCTTGAGTCGAGCACACCAATGAATCCGACTCGGTATGCCTGCTCAAGCTGCGCTTTTGCAACGTGCACCTGGACCGTATGTCCCTTTGCTTCGAAAAGTGTGCACCTTCACCATTTTATTGTCGGCTTTGTGGGATGAATAGATAATACATCTAGCCTATGTTGTCCCATTCGGAATACCCAGAGTGCGTAAATGATATGTGGCAAGTTCGTAGTATGGGATGTCGAGATGAGCACGACGCAGAGGTGTGAAGAGACGGGTAAGACTCCCGGTGGGCAAGCGGTGACCATAGTGGTAGTGAAACATGTTCATGATGAGCTGGATATGATTCAATGTATCCTCAATATCGAGGTGAAAATCTAGCATTGATTCGACTGCACGGACGATGTCCATGCCCTCGACGACCTCGCCAAACACAGCATGTTTACCATCAAGCCAAGAAGTGACAGCCATTGTGATAAAGAACTGTGGGTAGTCATCGGTCTTCGAAGTTGGGTCAAGCAAGGTGTGAGAATGAGGACCCACCTGAGGACCGTTCGTGTTAGGCCCTGCATTGACCATGGGATGGAGACCTGGCTTTTGGTGCTTGTGCGCAAAGTTGTCATCTACGCGCAGGCAAGATTTAATTCAAGCGAGAAAAAGAATTGCCCACCCCTTGAAATGCTCACCATAGATCGATAGGCCACCCGTGCTGTTGTGTTGAGTAAAGTCGCCGTCTTGGATGATGAGGCCAGCAATTGGAAGAATAATGAAAGGGCACGCACAAGACGAATGCGGAACATACTGTCCTTGTAACCACCCTTCACTGTACCTATGGCCAACTCGTGGAACATCAGCAAACTCGCAGTTTTTCTAAACCCACTTTGTAATCTAAGGGTGTCTAAAAAGTGTCTAAAAGTGTCTATAGTTGACTATTTTTCTAATGCTAATTATCTATTTCATCTAAAAGTACTCTATTCTGATCTAAAAGTGTCTAAAATTAGAAGAATAGTAAAATATAGACACTTTTAGATTACAATAGTGAGTTTAGAAAAACTGCGAGTTTGCTGATGAAGTTGCCCGCCGTGGGTGGGACCGTGTTGTCATAGAGTCTGAACACGATCCTTCCGGCCGGTTTCGATACTACTAGACGAGAACATACGAAAACGTTCCTGTTGGGTTCAGTTCAGCGATATGTTCCTCCGAAACACATGGCAACAGAAGATGCTGCTGCGGTGAATCGACGAAATATGAACGACATGAACGAGTTTGCCGAACTTTCTCAGAAAGGGGGAACCCGAGCATTCCCACGCACGAACTGCCTTTCTCACTCCCAGTTTATCGTTTTCCAAGATGTTTATGACAATCCAAATCAAAGTACCTCCCTGAGAACCACCAGGTCTCTTCAAATTCTGCCACACTCGAAACCACAGGATCCGACAACCACTCTGACTCTGATCTCCCTGTTGAGTGTCAAGTTCAGCCCAAGAGTCAAAGAATCTGGAATTGATGCACCTTCCGTTCGACCTTGTCTCAAGGCAGTGTCCTCTGGGGCCATCAGAGAGCTCGTCCCATCGAATATTTTCTGCTTACCCAGCATGGCGACGTGAAGTACCTTTGCCTTTCATGTCATCTGATGGACTACGCCGAGGACAAAACAGTCATTCCCTACATGGTATTGAACATGTCCTCCGAATGCACTCAGCTAATCATAACCCCAACTTTAAATTGTATGTCTTCTGTGAAGATGGATGTGCACGACCACTTTGAGCAAGGTAGTTCATCCACACACCTGTTACTGCGATCGTTCACCTCCGCCTCAAGACTATGCATGCCAGTGGTCCCATCGACCTGGGGACCAAAGGGAAGATGACGACATATGCAAAGAGAGCAACAAAGATTGCTTTCGATGGGTTCATTTGCAGTGATTTTTTTTGCTGGTGTAGAGCATGGTAAAGAGATATCCGCCGTATGTTTGATTTCATTTTTTTCCCACCATTCCTCACAACCGTCATTTACAGGTCATCGGAGGACTGCTTGACTCATTGAAGCAAATGACTCAGGGTATATCCTATGTACATTCTTTGTTGCGATCAGTACAGAATTCGCCACTTGGGCACTCGGAGAGAATTCACGAACACGGTCGCAAAGTGAGTTCCAGCCGTCGCAATGACACTGACAACATTTTTCAGATTTGGCTTTCCATGCCTTTGATGCGCGTGCCTTCATTGCGTCTATTGTGGGGGCGTTTCTGACCAAGCTCACCCAGCTGATCGTTCTTCAGGGCTGCTGTTCGAGGATGCTGTGCCAATTGCGTTGGATGAATCACACGATCTGAGCTATCACACCGGCATCTATGCATTGCTCCAGCGGACCCATTATGTGTTATGTTGCTTGGTATCACCAAGCGTTGTGAAATCGATGACTCCCTGGAACAGCTCGAATACCCAGGCATCATTCATCCTGCTTGGGACCAATCATTGTTGCACAATCACCTCCATCCCTTCTGCCCATTTCTCTTTCACCATCTCTTGCGTGTTGCAGACCAAAAACATTTAACAAGGCTGGGGATATTTTCCTTTTTACTGCCAGCAGGTGGGGTGAGTAAGATGGGTGATGACATACGATATTCTGATGGAATGCCGGTGACGTAGCGAAAGCGTTTCAGCAAGAATTTGAAAGATGTATGGAAGGTACTCTGGGTAAGCCTGTGGGTAAGCCATGGGGGAAAGGGCAATAAGAACACGTATGACCGACAACGGACCAAACAAGGCTTGTTCAAACCTTGACAAGGTCGCGAGGTACCATGTGTGTACTACGAACCTGTCCAAACGTCAAAGATATCAACGCCACGATGCTCTCGAATATGTACTGATCAAGGTCGGATTCTGGGAGATCGTAAGAAGATGCTGAGGAAATGTTGGAAGATCTTATACTGGAGTGAATGTCTGACGAGCTGTCACAATCATGCATATTGTGCCTATTCCACATCATTAACTTTGAAAAGAAGAAAAAGGTACAACCATACATTTCATGGAATGATCGCTTTCGGCTGTTTTTGCAGGCATTCCCACGCCCAACAAATCAGCCACAAAGTCGCATATGGTCTACCTTAAGAAAAGTGAGTGCAAGCATGGGAAGATAGAGAGACAGCGACGTACAACTGCATATCCCTTTTGATGAACAAGGTTGCGACATAATTGTCCAACGTGAGATAGTTAAAGTAGTTGCTCTTCAGTGGGCCGGTCAGACCGTCGATGCATGACATAACATGGGACGTTCACACTGATTGCAGAAGGTCAAGAGGAACTGGGTTGGAGGATCAGGTGGCCGGTTCCCGCTCTGGCTTGTAAATCCTGGAAGACATGGTCTGAGAAACACTTGACGACGTCCGCTTGAGCATTGATGGACGTATGCTATCTCTCCATGAGCAACCAACCAGGGGAAAAAAGTAAGAACCCACCTGTGTTGTTGACGCCCCGACCGTAATTGCACCTGGCTGACACCGCTGAATCCTTGGCCCTCCAACTGCTTCTGCGTTTCTCCCGAATGTATCCACATTGCGATTATCTCTTTCATCTCCATCTGGTAGCTACTACCCACGAGCAGTTGAAACACATCCACTGCCGCCTGTCATCGCGTGCTCGTTGTTACGTTTTATTTCCCTTCTCATTCATATCGTGGCTGTACTACTCATTTCCGCTCTTCACTTGGCACGCCACTGCCTCGTTGCTTCTACTCGTGTACTTCTTAGCTTCTGCCCTTCTACCGGCTGTGCCACAGCCCCGTTACTTCTTCCTTTCCATCAGAATACATAGCCTTCCGCAGTCCGCAGTACCACTGCCTTCGGACTATCCCATATAGCAACTACCTCTATCTATATAAATCTTAGTAGTTGCTCATGTATTCCTTAACTTCGACCTACTTGGTCTTCCCTTGTAATCCATCTGTGAAACCTCTCAGAAACCTCGTGATCAAGTCCCTACTCGTTCAACCTTGAACCCTCGATCCTTTACCAAGTCGCTTGTTTACCTCGACGCGACTCTTCATGAGTTCCTCGGTAACCAAGCTTAACAAAAGGTCGAAGTTTTTATTCTCTCCCCTTGACTAACTAGTCTTCTATACTAGTTCACCATTGATCACCACCTGTTACAGTTCACGTCAATCCGAGGAGTTGCGTGGTAGAAGAATCATGGATTTCGGTGTTGCCTATTGACCGGGCAGTTCATTTCTCACATCTTTCCGTTTGTTGACACTTTCATTTCCGCTTCGTGTTTCATCCGTTGTTTCAGTACGTGTTTCAACAACACGCTGCACTTCATTTCTGCTTCGTGTTTCATCCGTTGTTTCGGTACGTGTTTCAACAACACGTTGCACTTCATTTCCGTTTCACGTTTCAGATACATGAGGCCTTCATCTTCTATTTCGCCTCATGTATAAATACCTTCCATTCTAGTCTTGGTCCGTGCACATAGCAACTACATATAAAAACCCATACATCTTGTACTTTTAGCTCTAAGCTAGTTCTGCGCAATCATAGCTCAGTATACTAGTGACCTTAGTCTGAAAGAGTGACTAAGAGAATATCCTCTCGTTCATAACCTTTACTCGAGTGACACGACTCTTCGTGAGATCCTCCTCGAGCTTTGTGGTTACTAGGAACTTGAGCTCGGTGTTAACAAAAGAACTAGCAGATCCTCACCATTTCCTTCTCAGCAGTACCACCCAGACGAGGGATTCGCCCTCAGCCCTCTACCTCTCCCCCCGCTGTGTCTTCCACTACCTCCGGAACACACGGAACAGCCAACGACCCCAACGCTCCCCCTCTCACTGACAAACTCCGACAGTTATACCCAGGAGCTCATCATCGTCTGCTCGACGGAACTGTTGTAGACATTGATGGTTTTCATGTCCCCGAACAACGACTAGAAAGGAACCCTTCACCACCTAACCCCCAACCACCTGCTGATCCCGACCCCGAACCACCTGTTAACAACGCCATGGCAGATCAAGCTGCACGACCCACGGAGATAAAGGCAGGGTTGCCTCAGGACTTCTCCGGCGAGGGAAAAGACGCCAATCATTGGATGATGGCAATGAAGGCCTACTTCACGATGAACGAGGCGCTTTATAACGATGACGCACGAGTGCTCGTCTTTCTCAACAAGATGACAAAGGGGAATGGAGTCCCCTTTGCAGAAGGGTGGTATATGAAGATTAGTGACCCTGCCACGACGCCTGCCAATTGGACCTTTAGCAAGGTACTCAAGGACTTTCAGGCAACATTCTTCCCTTTCAATATTAAAGAAGAGGCTCGAAGGAAACTTTGCATTCTCAGGCAGAATACTAGGGATGCCAAAGGGGGTTTCCAGAAATACGTATCAGAATTCCGCCTGCACTCTGCCCACGCTGGAATCACAGACCAGCTAATGCTCCTAGACTATCTGGCCACAGGGATGGACGTGAAGATAGTGGAGAAGATATTGAGTCAGCAAACTCAACCTGCCTCTGCCGAGGAATGGATTACTCAGGCAGCCAAGTACCATGCCCAGCAACGAAGGATCGCCGATATCCAGGCTGGAAGGGGAGGAAACTTTCAGAGACCTCCAAGAGACCCAAATGCGATGGACGTAGACGCTATTCGACTCACTCCTGTGGACAGAGCTCGACATCTCAAAGAAAATCAATGCTTCATTTGTCACAAAGTCAGTTGCTCTTCTAGAAACCATCCCCGCCCTCCCAGATCGCAGCAGAATGCTATCCCTAAGACCACCACTACTGCTTTCAAACCGCGCACCTGGACCAGGACTGTCGAAACCACCAACTCTGACAATGGACAAATGTCGGACCTTGGACAGTACTTGAATAAAATCTTCACCGATCGGAAGGTTCAAAAGTCAGAACTTCTCAAGGTACTCCAGACGGTTTACGATGAAGAACCATCTCCCCCAGCCCCAGATACAGATCCGGATATAGCCATGATAGAAGAACTATGTGATGATGAAACCCCAACCAAGGATTTTTAAAAGGGAAGAGTAGGACAACAGTTACTGCTTCCCCAGCTCTTGCTCGTGTAATTTGTACTTCACCCAGTGCCAGATCAATACAACTCCCCATTCTCCTCTCTGCACTTGGACGAGCAAAATCTGTTGCAAACAAAGCCTTGGTCGATTCTGGAGCCACTGGGAATTTCGTCCACCAAACCATCGTATCGAAGTTCAACCTTCCTCT
This sequence comes from Spongiforma cf. squarepantsii, assembly GCA_038094135.1. NCBI lineage: Eukaryota > Fungi > Basidiomycota > Agaricomycetes > Boletales > Boletaceae > Spongiforma > Spongiforma cf. squarepantsii. The sequence continues at coordinate 8,796 of JBBPTK010000606.1, forward strand.
GACCAAACTCGCTAAACCCATATCTGCAGCCAACGCTGATGGCTCGCTTAACAAGAACGGAGTAATCCGACACAAAACCACCTTACAACTGACCGTCGATGGGATTACTACCCCAATCACTCTCTTTGTCCTTAACTGTGGAAAGGAGGAAGTCATTCTAGGAATGCCTTGGCTTAGAATGGCAAACCCGCACATTAACTGGTTCACGGGCGACATCACCTTCCCTTCCACCAAACCCGCCAGGAAGGTTGATGAGGAAGATGTCACCCACCGATACCTCATCCGTTACCTGGGAATGGACCCATCTACCACACTGGGACATCTGTACAACCAACGCTATGCCCCCCATCGCCTCGACAAAACCACCCTCTCCACACAACTGGCTATTGATCAAGGAACAAAAATAGTAACTCTTCCTCCCCAGTTGGCCACCTTCCGACGCGTCTTCGAAGACCCTCCAACCGACCGTCTTCCCCCCTCTAGAGGCTGAGAGTTTGACTTCCGAATCACTCTGAAGGACTCCTTCATACCCCAGGTCGCCAAAACCTACTCACTCAACCCTATGGAACAGGAGGCTTGTGATAAATTCATCACAGAAAATCTAGCCAATGGACGGATTTCCCGATCCTCCTCACCTCAAGCTTCCCCCTTCTTTTTTGTTGCCAAGAAAGACGGCAATTTGCGACCTTGCCAAGACTACCGCTATCTAAACGAGCATACCATAAAGAATGCCGCCCCCCTTCCTCGTATTCCCGACCTCATTGATCGGCTCAGCAAATCAAACATTTTTACCAAGCTGGATATCCGATGGGGGTACAACAATGTACGCATCCACCCTGAGGATCGTTGGAAGGCAGCCTTCATCACCCCCTCTGGACTGTATGAACCTAATGTCATGTTCTTCGGTTTTTCCAACACCCCTCCCAACTTCCAAACCTTGATGAACCACATCTTCGGTGATTATCTTGCCGAGGGCTGGCTCATCATCTACATGGATGATTTCTGCATCCACAATGCGGATAACATGGAGGAACACTGGGAACTTGTTCGGAAAGTCCTCAAACAGTTTGAGGAACATGAGTTATACCTCAAACTCGAGAAATGCACTTTTGCTGCCAAGAAAATCGATTTCCTTGGTATGGTGGTCTCAGGCGGATCTCTTATTATGGATAAGGGCAAGCTACTCGCTATTGAACAGTGGAAACCTCCCGCTTCGGTCAAAGGAACCCGGTCCTTCATCGGGTTCTGTAATTTCTATCGCAAATTTATTCCCAACTTCTCTGCCATCGTTCGCCCCCTCCTTGACCTTACCAAGAAAGGAACCTCTTGGGCCTGGAATTCTTCAGCCGACACAGCGTTTCGCACCCTAAAGGATGCTTTCCTTCGAAAGCCGATTCTCCTCCTTCCTGACACTACGTGCCCCTTTACCATCATGACCGACGCCTCACTTACTGCATCTGGAGCGGTTCTCATGCAGACTGATGCCAATGGGGATCTTCATCCTTGCGCCTACCTCTCAAAAACCTTTTCTCCAGCTGAACAAAACTATGATATCTATGACCGGGAACTCCTTGCCATCATTCATGCCCTGGAGGAGTGGCGCCACTATTTACAGGGCACTGGGCAAACTACTACGATCCTTATGGATCATCACAATCTCACTTACTTCCGTCAACCTCACAAACTGTCCCGCCGTCATGCCAGATGGCAACTTTTCTTACAGGATTTTACTCTCCACCTTCAACACACCCCCAGACGTGCCATGGGTCCCGCTGATGCCTTGTCCCGCCGCGATGCTGTTGATGTTTCCTCTGATAACCTTGCCCTCACCCTCCTTCCTGACGCTCTATTTGTCTGTGCCATCGATGCTCCCCTTGCCGCATCCTTAGCTACTGATACTTCCACCAACCCCTTTGCCCTTGCCGTCTTCGCCTCCCTTCGCCAGGGGGTTTCCCTCCTCCCTCGTGCCTCCCTCTCCGATTGGTCGGTCTCTGACAGCCTTCTCTACTTTAAGCAACGTCTCTACGTCCCCCCCAGGTGTCGTACCTCTCTCCTATCCTCACTGCACTCCTCCCCTGTTGGAGGACACGCTGGTGTGATCCGCACCATCAACCTCGTCTCTCGCGATTACTGGTGGCCGGGTTTGTCCTCTTTCATTCGCCGTTTCGTTCTCAGCTGCGCCGTCTGCCAGGCCAACAAGGTCCTCACCCACCCTGTCATTCCCCCTCTCTCCCCCATTTCCTCCGTTGCTACACGCCCCTTCCAACAACTTTCGCTTGATTTCATTACCGATCTCCCCCCCTCTGCGGGCTTTGATTCTATTTTGGTCGTGGTCGACCATGGACTTAGTAAGGGGGCTATTTTCATCCCTTGCCACAAATCTATTAGTGCCAAGGGAACCGCCGTCTTATTCTTCAAACACATATTCCCCTGTTTCGGCCTCCACGATCGCCTTATCAGTGACAGAGGCCCTCAATTCACCTCTGCCTTTGCTAGGGAACTAGCACGTCTACTTCATTATGACCATTCACTTTCCTCCGCTTACCACCCCCAAACTGACGGACAGACCGAACGTGTCAACCAGGAACTGGAAACTTACCTACGCATCTTCTGCTCTGGTCGAAATGACACATGGTCTTCCTTCCTTCCCCTTGCGGAATTTTCCCACAATTCCCTCTCTCACTCATCCACCGGAGTCACACCCTTCTCCCTTATCCTCGGATACGAACCCCGAGGTTACCCCCCCCTTGGAAAAACCTTCATCCCTGCCCTCGAACAACGCCTATCTGACCTACAATCCGCCAGAAATGAGGCTCTTGAAGCCCATAAACGAGCTCAACAGACGATGAAGGAATGAATATCTTCCAAATTCCACCCATGGAAAGTAGGAGATAAAGTGTGGCTCAGCAACTCTAATCTTCACCTCCGATACCCATCTCGAAAACTAGCCCCTCGACGAGAAGGACCATTTGAAATCACCCAAGTAATTTCCTCCGTCGCCTATCACCTCCGATTACCCTCCACATGGAAAATCCATGACGTATTCCACGCTTCCCTACTTTCCCCTTACAAGGAAACTATGGAACACGGTCCGAACTTCCTATCTCCTCCACCTGAAACAATTGATGGCGAAGACAAATATGAAATTGAAAAGATCCTTGCTCATCGCAGATCTTCCCAACGCCGACAGTTTTTAATCTCGTGGAAAGGGTGGCCTTCCAGCGAAAACATGTGGGAACCAGAAGCGAACCTCGCACATGCCAAGCCTCTCCTAAAAGCATATAAACTCGCCCACCCCCGAGACTTTTCCTTATGACTTCCGCCCCCCTTCACAAAACTGCCTTTGACTTCAAACCGCACGAACCATTTTCTCATTTTGCTTTTCGTTTTCTTAATAAGATTCCTTCTTCTCATTGCCTTATTCATTCGTACTTTTGCAAACATTCATATTGCCCGTGGCATCATTCATTTTAATGTCCTCCTCCACGCCCACGCCCTCTCAACATGTCTCCTCCATCTCCTCCATCTCTCCTCGCATTTCTAGCGGTCCTTCTGTCCCGAGCATGTGGACAGCCCTCATGGGAGAAAGATACGCCCATGTCCCAATTATACCCCCACTCCTCGACACCCCCATTAGAAATGCCTTATACGCTCACATCTTAGAAGACCCAGCTCTCATCCGACTCATCGAGGACAAGGCTGCTCTTCTAGGCCTTGAACATTTCGATCCCCTGTTCAATTCTATGCAATTATACCACAGCTATGCTCGTCTGCGGATGTACATGCATGATGCCTTTTCTGTCTCTTCTACCATCCCTTCTGGAGCAATTCAGTCCACTCTCAACGAACTCCCATCTCGCATCCTCGAAACCTTCGCTGTCACTCGACTCCCTGACATCATCCCAACCATCCATCCAGCCCACTTCTGGGATGCTCTCCAACCTTGGTGGACTTCTATGACCATCGCTCAACAAGAGATTTATGCCACCGAAGCTACTTGCCGCTATCCGAACGCATTCCCCCCCTTTCCAACCAGACGTGTCAGAGCCCCCACCTTGCCCCCTGTCAATGTCGACTCTCCACCCAGGCAGGTGGCCATCAGAACTGGTGGACCCCCCTCCATTGATCTCACCAACCCCCCTCGATCCACCACTCGTCATACACATTCGACATCATCTTCTCTCTCATCCTCCAATAGTAGCCACAGTCATCGGAACCGCTCATCCGTGGGAACCTCACCAGCCCAACCTTATCCTCCCCCAATTTCCCGCACCTCTTCCGAATCTAGATCGGTGGTATTTATCGCTCCCCGGTGGTCCACCTCACAACTCAAATGAAATGATCGTGGAAATTCTCCTTTGACTGCAGAACTTCCCTCTATCCCCTGCCCTGTCTGTGTGTCGACTCATCACCATTACTGCAACTGCCCCAATTACTATTGCGACCACTGCCATGGAACCAGACACCCCAGATATGACTGTCCTGCCCTCCACCACTGCCGCATTTGCGCCAATATCGGTCATGTGGAACGGAACTGTC
>JBBPTK010000607.1:0-13315 GCA_038094135.1 Spongiforma cf. squarepantsii
ATGCATCACTCACTTGCTGTCATTGTCAAAAGAGGATGGAAAGTGGAGATGGGACATCAGCACAGTAACACACCATAATCACTTACTGGCTATGGATGTCATTCATTTATACATTAGTCCATGTATACTTCACTATGGTGGATGTGCCTTACCCAGTAGTGTGGAAACCATCTTGCAAGTCTTTGGGGATCCAGAATGTACATATCTTGTGTAGGAAGAATTGTGTGGTGGGATTCACCAACATCAGTTACCACTCTGATGTGATCAGAATGCAATTTGCAAGCCATGTAGAATGAAAGCACTTACTGTTGAAGTGCATATTTGATACACAATGCTATGTTTTTCTCCTGAGCAGAAACAAAAAGTATTTGTATAGCTTCCTCATTAAGAGCCCCAGCAGTAACTTCCAGCAGTTTATTACATCCCTCATTGGACTTGTTCATTCCTTTCATAGCAGTTAATCATGTTATATATTATACCAGAGATCTGAATGACAAACCTTCCATTTGAACAGAGGCTTTAGGAGCATGTCTCATTTTACACAGTCGGCCCCACACATTAGCATTTTTGAAAATATCAGGAATAAGCAGCTTGGCCTTTAAGATCTTCTCCTGCACTGGAAGCTTGCGATCAGCAGGATCCAGCTTGCTCATTGCTACAGCTAACAGTGCATCAAACTTGGTGAACAGTACAATGACAGGAACTGCACAAGCTCTGAGCCAAAGAAAACTCTAGGGATGAAAAGCTCACTGTTCCTGGTGTCATATTCTTCGAAAAAGATCTCCTCAGAACGTTGAATGGCTCGATCAAGTTTGTCCATTGAGATGCAGTACCTGTCCAACATAATACCAGGTCAGTAGTTCACAGTGTACCATACGTCACTGCTTGTTACCATATCGCATGGATGCGTTTCTTGAGAAACGTGGTCTCAGCCCGATCAGTAATGAACTGCTGCATTCTTCGAACTTGATCCACAGAACCCGCTTCAAAGCCCTGCGAGTCATGAAAGATGAATTTGTCATTGCTCCGAAAGATCAGTTCGTTCTCGATGTTGTGGATCCCACGCTGGCGAGGATAGGTCATAACATGCCTCGGGTCTCGATCCGACGTGCAGTGATAATACCTACCCCCATCGATCCCTCGACTTGGGACACGTCGATCTACTCAGACGATGTAGTGTACCACTAATTCCATGAGTATCGAGTAGCTCGCACCTTGTTCCCATCTCCATCATAGACCTCCGGGTCTTCCGTAGAGTCACAGATCGCACGAAGTATGGTTGTCTTGCCAGCGTTCGCGCGCCCGAGGATGAGGATCCTAAACCGACCGAATTTCTCTCGAAGCTTTTCGAAATCAGTGCTCGTGCCTTCAATTGACATCTTGGGGATCGCGTTCAAATCAGCGAAGAGAGAACTAGTCGAGGAGTCGAGGTGGTGAGGGTGAGGGAAGGAAGGAAGAGGATCAATCGATTGATCCCCCATCTACTCCCGATGACCGACAAGACCCGTGATTCATCGGTTCCGAATTTGGGTGGCTCTAGATTAATTTCTGGTCAAACACGAAGTAAAATTCAGTTCGGTTCTGCAACAGGATTACACCGACGGCAGTATCGACAGGTGATAAATCTGCTCAGCTATCGATCCGGTCAATAGCCCCCAGGATGCCGTCCAACATTCCATGACATTCACGATATTCTCCTTCTGATGCCTCCATCCGACTCTGGATTGCCAACAGGCGCGAGTGGAGCCTGAGGAGCTCGCCTGCCAATCAGTTTTTGGCCCGCTTGGCGGTTAGGGACTTGACCACTCATCGTCCTTTCGCTGGTGCCTTCGCCTTTCCGCTTGGTGTGAGCATGGACGCCAGAGGGATCTACTTGCATTATCTGGCGAGTCAGACGATGTACTCGATGTGATGACACTGCATACCGGGAATGTTGCGCTTTCTTCCCCCTCCACATTACTGCATACAGATTTTGCTTTATGACAGGTGCGGTACGCACACCCAGGCCCTCCTGAAACCGAATTCTCTTCACTGCACGATATTGTTATGAACGATCGACGAGCATAGCTGGGGTGGAGGCATAGCACTCTTGTCCATGTTCGAGTCGCCTTCCTCACCGTTGTCTTCTCTGTCCTTGCGGCTAGACCGCTATGAACCCATGAATGCGCAATGTCATACACAGTAAATACCTCTTCTCTGAGTACGCTCTGCTCATGAACATGTCCATTCCTTCGAGATGCATTGCAATTGCTAGTCGAGGTGCGAGAAATTTGGCTTTACACCTCCTCAAAAGCGAGTGTCGAGAACGTCGAGCTCGAGTGCGTACTAAACTCGCATGGAGACAAAAAGCCCAGTTTTGCAATGTTCATCTTGGATGACGGCTGTACCTCGATAAGTGCATCCTAAAATACGTCAAAAAAGTACGAACCGAACAAGAAAGGAGTAGCATCAATATTGCCGCCAGTTGAAAACGTTGAAGGTCCGGGGTTCGTCGAGGCTGACGTAACCTCCATGACGTTCACATGTGCCTTGAACACATGTTTCAGTCTAGACTCTAAAACGAAAATCGAGAAATCCGCTGACAAAGGTATGCAAGAAAGTGCGTCGCAGACCTAATCACAGCGCGGTTCGATAGATGGCTGAGGTGCTTAGCAGCTTAAATATGGCTCTCAGGCCAGGTACGAATTGTACAAACAACGATAAGTCATCGTCTCACTACGGATCTGCTCACGTCCTCCGATTAAGCACGCACGGACCAACTCACACTGATTGGCCACACATCCGAGACCATCCTGGGCCACACTGCCCATAGTACCGCCCCGCGACGACAACTACACCCACAAGTCACGACACGAGTGGATCCGAGAAGCCTTGGAAAATGAAAGAGTACAGCTGTCATGTCATTGTTGTAGTAGGCCGACACCGTTCCCGCCATCGACCCGACATACTTGAGCTATTCCAGCTTCCACACTACTAGGGTCATCCGGAGTTGTGGACTCCGTTCCCATTGCAGGTGGGACTTCATGGTCTGATTCGGCCCCCTGCACCCCCAGAGCCTTTCTCTCTGATTTCGCACACATAAAATCCAGACACTTTTTGCTCCTCGACGATCCTCGGACTTGCAACTGTGTCCCTGTCAACGCCTATAGTATGGCACGCTTCCTATGCACGCAGACACGCGTCAGGTCTGCATTACTGGTTCACATGGTTGTGTGGTCGGCAGGGTGTTGACTCGGTCGAGGGGTTTATCAAGAGCGAGGCATATGAAGCGGTGGGATTGACAAAATCATTTTATAGAATTTGACGGATTCAACTGACATGGCGCTCGTACGAGCGAAGCTGGGCAAGCTAGTACTAATAGTGTACTTTTTGTTAGATGCGATTGAACACGATGGTCGTCAGTCCTCTGTCAAGTGCCGCTTCCGGGACGTTCTAGGATGTGCGGAGTCCGGACGCCTTTGCATATGGCTGACTAATTATATAGTAACCGAACAACTTTTTTGAACACGGACAACATGGACGTCTGTACTCTCCTTCTCCTCTACTCGTTCCCTTCACAAGACCACCCATGACCGAAAGTTGTCCCAGATCAAACATGGCAGCCTGACACCATACAGGATTCTCATACACGACCAGCTGCTCTCTCAAGGGTGGACGAATGGCTCTCATGTCTTTCCCCGTTGCTGGTTCCAAACCAGGTGTCTTGCCATTCATCTCACATACAATTAGATACACACCATCGAATCTCGCCACGCACGCGTGTCCGACTTGCTTTTATTCGATGTCTTTCTCACCGTGGTGGCATCCGCAATCCTGACCACTAGATTGGTTATCCCTCCGAAAACTTCTCGACGCCATCGAGCGGAGCGTCTACGATATCCCCCAAAAGGACTGCTTGGTCTACATCCTTCTCAGATGGGCTTGGGACATCGATTCAAAAGAAACAAACCCCGGTTGGGAGTCTCGCTATATACAAGATTGTTGCATAGCTCTCCAGTTGTCGCACTGGCGGTAGTTGCTGGATATGGAGCTCATCGTACGGTACCTTCTGTTTCTGTGGCTTGATAATTTTCTGACTCTCGTTTATCATTCGAAAGCAGCTCCATACTTTCAGATGCACGTCTGAATAGAGATTATGTCTCCAAAATTTTACAAGCTCTCGCTCTATCTTCTTCCCCAACGTCCTTTGCCAATGATGCTGCCCATGCTACCGCAACACTCGTCGTGAATTACGTTCGTGTTGCAAAGCCCCCACTCACAAAACTCGATGATATCAATCTTTTCGCCCACTTTCCTTTATGGATGCATGGGCATAGCAAAATCGTTCCCCGAAGGAAGCAATGCCAGGGAAAGGTTGCTTGGAAAGATTGTCACCGAGGGCCTGATGCGTACGTATCATTTTCCTCGAGACATTCCACTCATCTCGACACCATTGCCCCAGCGACGCCGAAACACGAACCCCTTGTCTCACTTCCCATTTCATCTTATGAACAGTTTGTTCTACTGTTCCCTCTCAGTTCCCTATATTACCACAGGATCACCTGCTCCCCTCTTCTTGCTTCGGTGACATCTGATGCACCCATTGGCGCAGGTTGTGCGAGCAAACCGGCGCCAGCGCCGGTATCTGCGACCACCAGGACCTGGCCCTCTTCACCCTCATCCTTCCCAGTGTCACTGTTTGCATCCCACGTCCTTTGATCCCAGCCCGATCATCCAATCCCTCCCAAACCCAAACCCACAGCCTTTGGATTGCCACTCACGAAGGATGCGGACGAGCACAACCAGATGTCCATTGTTGTCGATCATGGAGTGGGCCAAGATGTTATTCGGTGGTGCTGGTACTGTGAATTTAACGAGTGCTGTACCGACGCACTCCAGTCCTATACAGGTCTCTCTGTTTGCCATCCCCCTGTGTCAGCCTTGCCTGTGAGTAAGAGGTTGGGTATGCTGCCTTCGCCTCTGAATGCTACGAGTGGGTTGTCGGGCTCTAGTTCTGCGACTGCTACTGTGACGGCCAAGAAACCAGGAAGGCAAGCTTCCACTGCAATGAAATAAGGGCAATAGAGAGGCGAGGATGGTAGAAGGTGGGGAAGATGTGAAGATAGGATCTGGGTTCAGACGTCGAGATCATCGAAAAGGAACTTGAATTGATTGGCGAGGAGCAGGAAGAACAGGTCGAGGCTGAAGATGAAGAATATGATGCAGAAGGCGAGGTGGGCAAGGACAAGGAAACAGAAAACTTTATCTCGCATGACAAGAGCGACGCTGCCGATCTCACGTTCCGTCCGCCCCAACATGGAGACGATGCGATGGGCGAAGATGATGGAGCTGGCATGTCACTTCCGTTCAGCGCGTTCAGCAATGGTAGTGGTAAACACATGGTGCAAAGCGCCAGCGCAGTCGAACATGGCAAGAATGAAAACAAGAGTGGCGCCAACGGAAATGGACGCAAGCTACATAGCCCTATCCCTCCCTCCTCCCGCCAGGGAGAGACGAGCGTGAGTTTGAACACGAGTACGAGCTGCCGTCACCCACTGCCCGGAGCATTCCACCACGAGGACGAGGAACAAGAGCAGCATACGCGAACGCAAACGTGAGATTGAAGAGAAGGATGCGGACGACCGTACATCCCTCGTCGACGCATCCCGCCGGTGTCAGACCATGCGCGCAAGAACGCCTCAGGAGCTACGAGAGGCTAAGACGCATGTGCAAGTCATCCGTCTGCTCATCCCCTGCCAGAGCGTACCCGGAAGAGCGCACCGGAACCGATGAGCATGAGGCGCCATCCGCCTATACCTGGTGCATTTGTGGACGATGATGAGGATGCAGAGATGGACGAACGAGAGGATGGGGAAGAACAAGATGAAGAGGAGGAGGAAGCAGTCGCACCACTTCCCTTGAGTCCAGAGAAGCTCGTTTCGGTGAGAAGAGATGACAGGTCTTGCCATCGTTATATTGACGAAGAAACCGGCAGATGGCTAAGAAAAGATTTCACCCGTATGAATCAGCCGACCAGAAGAAATTGCATGGTGGACGATTTACACCAGTTTGTCCTTTGTTTATTTTTCTCTATAATAAAGATAATCTCAACGTGCCTATAGTCGGGCATCGTGTGGCATCGAGGTTTTCTGTCAAGCACCGTGTTTTCATCGCTGGGGATGCAGGTCATGCCCATTCGCCCAAAGCTGGTAAGCTGCTGTCGTTTCATTTGGAATTCTAGACACCTACCTTCGTGACTCGGGCCAGGGTACGAATGCAAGCATGAACGATGCCCGCAATCTCGGTATGTATTTCCATGTGTTGTCGGACAAGCACTAAGGACTTTCGGTTAGCACGGAAACTTGTATTTGTGCTCAAAGGATGGTCCGATCTATCGCTCTTGAAGACTGTAGGTTTTCTGTCCGAGTTGTTCCCTCTGCCCGAGTTTATGATACCGTCGACACCTAGTACGAATACGAATGTACAAAGTACGCACAAGATCTGGTCGACCTTGACAAGTTTACGACTTTGTTGTCTAAACTAAAGATTCCGAAGAACCCAGATAACGTATTATTTCAAGTGTCACTCAGTGAGTTCATTCAGTGACGAGTGATCCTGGAACGAACGACTGACTTTATTTATGTCCGACTCATCGTGGACCAGAGCAATCCAGACGCAATGGCGTTCCTGAGTGGCATCGGCATTCAATATCCGCCTTCTGCGATCGTGGATCCAAAACACCAGAGCTACGCACGAGAACTCGTCGTTGGCAAATGGACCCCCGCAGATCTTTGTTCGTGTCGCAGACGTGCACCTGATCGACATCCATGACCTGCTCCCCTTCGACGCTCGGTTTGAACAATTGTTCTTCGCCGGAGATCTGAGCCGGTTGGGCAGATCACCACTTTGAATGCGCTCGCGGGGCGCTAAGCGGGTCTTCGAGCATGATGCGTCGATACGGCCTCGATGGGCGTATCCAGGCCGTGTTGGATCTGATCACGATCATCGCGTGCAATAAAAGGACGTGGACTTATTAAACGACCCTGCTTTTTTCCGTCTTTGATCAAAGTGAGTGGTTGTCGCCACATGCAGAACTTGAACGTCGTGATCGACCGATATTATTCAATCAGGGTGATGTGGATATGGCGGAACGCCAGGGTGAAGGTGCATATACGCGATTGGGGATCGATGTATGTGAGGAAGGAAAAGGAAGGCAGATGGCGACGATCGTGGTGGTGACGGCGAGGCTGAATGGATATATGGGGACGGTCATGCCTCACAATCGCATCGCGGACCTGGATCAATACTTTGGAGCATTCATGGTCCCTCAAGGCCTCACTTGGAGGCAATTCCCTAGTATAAGTGACACCAGTGTTTCTGTAAGCGGAGTTGACATCAACAGAGCTTACGGTATAAGGTAGATCAGATATTTGATTGGTCAGACGTCTGTACAGTACTTAGGTAGCAGAAAGCTCATCGCAGACGGAAAGTTGATGAATGCGATGGGAGTAACTTCGGTGAATGAAAGCAGCGTCTGGGGATGGTGAGCGCTGTTCATGTTAACTTACAGGAAGGGTATAATAAATTTGGCACACCAACGTGTTGTCTCCGAGCCCATGGACACCAGACCATCATCTGAATCCCCTACAATAATAAACCACTCCTTCAGTGGTGCGAACCAGCGTGCAGTGTATGCCAAAGGCGGTCAATGGCCCAAGATTCCGGGAGCGTACGAGATGTTTGAGCCAGAGCCACGAATTGTCGTACTTATGGATGAGATTTCACAACTCCAACAGGACAATTCGCAAATTCCACATGCATGATCTACCGCTTCCGCCTCGTACTCCGCGTCGCAGCCAACACCGTCTCACCATCCGCCATCGACACCCTCGTCGCCACACTCTTCCGCCCCTTCTTCGTTGGCGACGATAAATGATCAGGCGACACCGATGGGAAAGGCGAGGGCGAAGACAGCTGGACCCTGGTAGTCACAGACGCCGGCGCCGGTTTGCGCGCAAAACCTGCACTAATAGGGGCATCCGACACCAAGGTTTGGTTCAACCTGCTATTTTCATGTCGCGACAGAGAAAGCTGATTGCGAGGTTCTCAGACAAGTTCCCCGCTTTTCGTGCAGCCACCCGGCGTAACACTGAAACACACCTGCACTCCTTTCCCGCGTATGAAGCTCTGAACGTAGTGAGTTGATCGTCTTGTTCAGGTCGTGTATCTGCTCAGCGACCCTCTGTTGGATGAACATAGTGAGCAACGATTACTAGAAAGGCGGTCCGGGTAACATTTGAAGTGTTTGTACATACATTGTCACAGTGGGCGGAAGAAAGGACGTCGTCAAGATTGCAAAGGGTGATACCTTTGTCTCTCGTGGTTGCGATGCGGTGAGCCGTTGAGAGTGCAACGGAACCGGAAGGATGTGATTCATTGAGGATTGGACCGAGTTGGCGATGTGTCCTGAGATGCGTGAATCGGCGCCGTCGACAGATGCGATGAATGTGGATGTACCGGGTAGACAGAACTGATTCGGAGGACAGCTGATCTTAATGCAAAGAGTCTCTCACTATCGTTGGTCGAAGTATGAGTCGATGTGGCTGTGGCCGTCACCGTCCGGACTGAGCAGTAGCTTGCCACCTTGACTGTCTTGTCCGCTGCCGTGTTCTCCTTCTCCTCCTCACTCCCTCCTTGACATCACACAGGACTCTGATTCACAACCGGTTGCTCTCTCAAACGCGGACGAATGGCTCGCGTGTTTCTCCCCCGTCGCTGGTTCCAAACCAGGCGCCTTTCCATCCACCTCACATAAGATACACTCCATCGAATCTCGCCGCGCACGCATGTCCGACTTGCTCTTATTCGACGTCCTTCTCATCCGTGGTGGCATCCGCAACCCTGACATGCTCTTTCCTCCACCAGACTGGTCATCCCTCCGAAAACTTCTCGACGCCATCGATCAGAGCCTCTATGATATCCTCAAGAAGGACTGCTTGGTCTATATCCTCCTCAAATGGGCTTTGGACATCGATTCGAAAGAAACCAACACTGGTTGGGAGTCTCGCTATATACAAGATCGCTGCATAGCTCCCCAGTTTGTCGCATTGGCAGACGCGTACTGGTTGCTGGACACGGGAACTCATCTCGCAATGCGTTTTGTTTTTATAACTTAATGGTTTTCTGACTTTCGTTTGTCGTTAGAAAGCGGTCTCGATACTTTCGGATGCACGTCTCAATGGAGATTATGTCTCCAAAATTTTACAAGCTCTCGCTCCATCTTCTTCCCCCGCGTCCTTTGCCAATGGTGCTGCTCATGCTACCGCAACACTGCAAAGCCCTTACTCACAGAACCCGATGATATCGATCTTTACGCGCTTTCACTCGCTCAACTTTGCTTTATGGACGCATGGGCATACCAAAAATCGTTCCCCGAAGGAAGCGATACCAGGGAAAGGCTACTTGGCAAGATTGTCGCCTGGAGTTTGATGCATACGTATCATTTTCATATCATTTTCCTCGAGACATTCCACTCATCTCGGCATCATCGCTCCAGCAACGCCGAAACAAGGACCCCTCGCGCAACTTGTCGCATTCCCACTTTCGTCTTATGAACAGTCTACTCTCTACTCATTAGCTGTCCCCTCCCAGTTCCCCCCATCCTCATCCTTGTCTAGCGCGAATGCGCATCCCACAACCACCAATCCGGTCTTATCCTCCCAAGGGATAATGATCCTGCAAGACCTTCTCTGCGTGCGAGCGATCCAGTCTAGGGACTACGTACGTGCTATCAAACTGGACCGCCAGTTTCCCTCCATGTCACCGCCCTCTCTTGGCAACCTCCCGTCCTCTTCTTCCTTATAATGTCGCCTCTCAGGCTAATCTATCTAGTCGAGATGCAATCGATCGCAAATCGATCATTCAAGACCTATTCGCGACACTTCCCCCTGCAGAGCGCACGCTCCTCGAAGACGAGATCGGCAAAGTCGCCACCGGCGTACGTACTACCGGCCCCTCAACCTTTACCCCGAAACAAGGAGCATCTGCTACCCCCGCGAGGAGGCCTTTCACGACCGAGCCAGGCTTGAGTGCGAGTTGGGAAGACGTGCGTGCCACACGATCACCTGCACCCCATCCTCTCATTTCGACGACGTAGATAAATGTGCTCGGGACGAACATGCAAGTATGACCGTTGTCATTCTTCACGCGTATTATCTCATTCGGATTGTAGAAGAGCTTTCCATCCCCCTTGCCCACTCTTACCGCGAGTTCAATATACGGGTTATCCATGCTCACCAGCAGAGGGAGAAAGTTTGCATACACGACACATCAAAAGAAATTATCGAGATTTTGAGCACCCTGAGCGAGGATCTTAGCGACATGTTATTCATGGATTGGCTTACAGGTGAGCAAAAACATCACTACTTGTCACACTCCGTTCATTTCACCGCTGTTAGACATCTGCGGCAGATGCAGCACGACACTAGAAACACTCAGGGATAAGTGCTAGTGAAAAAAAGGGCTCTGCGCTCCATGTGTTAATTATTGTGACCATATCATCAGCGACGTGACTCTGATTCTATCTTCATCGAGTCGTGCGAGGGTGCTTATACTTACGGTTATGATCGAACTAACCTAGGTATGTGCTAACAAACCGCTCCATGTGCAGGATGCATAGCATTCGATCGAAACTTCACCTACGGTATTAGTTTTCCTGGTTCAATGGGATTAAACTACCGCGTTCGTTCCCACTTGATATCTATCCTCCAAATATTATATCACTGCAGTCCATTCCAAGTGGTATAGATTCTCGGGAACGATATCATCTGTAATCTGCATGGGCGGAAAATGTGCCAACAGGAATTCTCCCACCCGACGAGGCTCGTCAACAAACGAGCTCGGGAATTGAACGTCCAAGAGACACTGACCGAACACGTTTCTAACCCACACCTCGACTTCGGGTGCCTCCCTGCCATCGAGAAACAGCCAAATGGTGATCAGGCGAGGGCAAGTGTGGACGAGGGATAACACTTCTTTGGATGAGCACTCCTATTTCTTAGACCACTGCCCTTGTTTGTCCTTGCCCTTGCCATACTCGACGAGACCGTTCCCATCGCCAACGACGACAAGGGAGTACATTGAGCGGATCATGCCTTTGCCGGTCTGTTGCATGACGTGGCGCATGAGCAGGGGATGGACGTGTAGTTGCGCGATCTGGGATGGCGTCAGCAGACACTCGCTCACCGTGTCACCGACCGAGTTGGTCTTCTTCCAGTGCCTCGAACGAACCGACCTCTTCCTGTCGTTCATCGAGAGTGTCAGGCTCAAGCGGCTCAAGGGGAGCTGTTCGAGCAGAGGTATCGTAAAAGTTACCAATGATCATGGAAGGGACATTGCGAACGATAACGCGGTTGGCGAATGGGGCACGTTGAGTAGGGGGAAAGTCTGCGACCGAGTGTTGGTCGAGGAGTTTGTCGTACTGCATCAAGTCAGGGAGGAACCTGTCTTGGGGATGTCTGCGAGGTGTGTTCCAAGAGGTGTAGGGTGTGCGGGGGTCGTCGTCGGCAACATGGAGGAAGATGAGATCTTTAGGTTCTTGTGATTCTACCTGAGGAGCAGGAAGACGAAGGAGTGGAATAGACCCTTGGTGAGACCAATGTTTTGTTTGTGTATGTTTTACACTAATACCGATGTCATCGAAACCAAGATACGAGTGCCCAGAACACTCGAACTTGTACGGTTACATCGATCGGGACAAATAAGCCCGAGTCTCTCGCTGTCCATCTCCTCACCCGTGTAACGAACCAACGAACAGCGTGCATGGACCGAACCTCGTTGTCCCAGGGCAAGCCAAGGCAATCAGTCAGATCACGAGGACACAAACAGGTGAGGACCCAACCCAGACGGTGACGTCCGATGGTGACCAGGACCCTGGGCCCTCTTCCTTCCAAAATTTTTGGCAGATGACCATACACGTTCCCTTTTCCCAGGACGTGCGCATCAAATCCATCATCCTCAAACTCGGTAAAGCACCCTCTTTGCGTCCCACCACCACGCTGCGATTACTGACACGCCTTCTTCGTCTCCGTTCTTTCCTCTCTTTCTTTCTTTCGTCTTCCTCTATCACTGTCAGCGACAGGACGTGGCGAAACGATGCCACGGCATCTCAAAGTATTCGCATCCCAATGTCGTCGACTTCGCAGACGCAGGGAATGAGAACACGAATCCCCATCTTGACACGCGTCTTCTTGAAGGCGAATCGGGGGCTGTGGAATACCCTTTGAGGGTGTTGGCGTTTGCGAGCGTGCACGCATTGATCCTTTATTTCGTGAGTGCCCTCTCGCTCTCTTTCAAACCTTGCGATGCTGCAGCTGGGTATGCTGCGCTTATCACGATTAGGGTTCTTCCCCCCTTTTTCTTTTCCTTTGACGTTGCTATTTATGGATGGAATGGGCTCTTTGTGCCAGACTTTATCACCGTGGGTACGCCGGAATCGACTGACCCGCAGACTGTGCAGGGCAATTCCGCTGGCGGAGATCAATCCGGAGTATACTATGTAGGGTTCAATAGCGATTCAATGGCCAGCAGGAAGGAAGGTACTAACAAACTAGAAATACCCACCGCGAATGCGGCCGATGCGCCGCTGGTTGACAGGCTGAAGCAGAGTACGGCTGGTCAGCAAACAACAGCGTGCTATAGTGCCAGTTACTGCGTAATCAATCACTTGTCTCTTTGCATGGCCGCGCAAAATGCTCATAAGACTCATCTGCAATTTTACACTGACATAGGAGAAACTCATTAAATCGTAAACGTCAAACAAAGGAAAAGCCATGCACGCATAACTCTTTTTTAATCGGTCCGACGTGACTGGACCAGGACCGACTCTGGTTGGCGCTCACAGACATCGAGGACCCGACCGACCTCGAGCGTGATCGGGCACGATCATCATACCGTTCCTCGCGATCATGACGTGGAGATGAAGAGAGTGAGTGGCATCGCGGTGGAGAAGCAGAACGCTCCAGCGCACGACGAGGGGAGATGATTGCCTACATGAATACTTGAGTGAATGCGGGCGACGAGGCGGATCAGGAGACCTCGATCTCGGCTTTGATGGCGATCGTGAGCGCGACCTCGCGCGTGGACGTTCATACGCCATGGCTTGATCGCGGAGGTGGAGACTTCCGGTACAAGTCTCCTCCTCTCTCCCTCTCTCGATGTGGGGGCGGCACAGGGCAGAGGCATCCTTTCCCTTCTCCTTGGTTCGCTCGCCTCGTGATCACGGTCAGGGTCACAAGCCCGAGGCCGTTCCCGTTCTCATTCCCGTTCCCGTTCCCAT
>JBBPTK010000608.1:0-13302 GCA_038094135.1 Spongiforma cf. squarepantsii
AACGTTCGGTTCGGTTTAGCGATGGATTTGTATGTAGTACATGATGGCCTAGAGTATCGACAGTACTAGTTGTGACGGACATACTCAGCCATTGATCTGGTCATATCCTCTTGAATATTCTGCTCCCACTTATGGCTACGAGGAGCTGGCTACCAGTTCTGCCACCAGTGGCTTGATCGCTAGTCTTCCCTCCACGGTCCACCTTTACTTTTCGGTAGGACAGTAGATGCCTTTGAATCATTGGTGTCAACTCAGCCACTGCGCTCATTGTCGCTGCTTGTTGGACTGCGCACTCTTGTCCACGTTCGCTCTCGCATTCAAATTCGAGTCCTTCAAAACATGTGACCAATCTTGTTTTTGTTGCTGTGGTCGCGCCGTAACTTAACGACTCTACAATTCTGGCGCTCTCGAGTGCCTATCTGACTCTCCCATCGCTCTCAACGGTTCTGTCCCCTCGATGCGTGCCCACAGTAAATTGGTAGTACGATTGCAGTCTTTAATGCCATTGGAAGCGATACTTGGATCGAGATTGGAAAGAACAACTTCGGTGACAGAGAGACACACCAGGATATCCGAGTCTGGCGTTCTCGACGTCTTCATTCTCCCAAGTCCGCACTTCCTCCACTGTTCTCCATTGCGCACTACCAATGTCGTTGGAACTATGTCAGCAGCAAAGACGTCAGATCTGTACAGAACAGCCTGTTTGATGGAGAGGACATTTCAGTGGACATGTTCTGGCTCGATATCGAATATGTCGATGGGCACAAGTACTTTATGTGGACGACAAAATGTTCCCTGACCCAGTAAAAATGATTGCCGACATAGGAGCAAAGGTAGTCTCGAATCCAGACGTTCCGTTTTAGGAAGCGTTTGGGCTACACCCGAAACTGTTGTACATAGTCTCGAATGATTCGAACCATCCGTTTTTGGTGTGCTCCCACGAGCCTGAGGCGGAATACTCAGATCACCAAA
This sequence comes from Spongiforma cf. squarepantsii, assembly GCA_038094135.1. Lineage (NCBI taxonomy): Eukaryota > Fungi > Basidiomycota > Agaricomycetes > Boletales > Boletaceae > Spongiforma > Spongiforma cf. squarepantsii. Next base: position 973 of record JBBPTK010000608.1, read on the forward strand.
AACGGATGCTTCGAGACTAGAGCAAAGGAACGCAAGGTAAGCTTACCTCATACCTACTCACCATATTCATCGATAGTGACCCGATGCATAGATTGTCGTCATCATCAATCCCCATTCAAACGCGAGCCCAACTACCCTGTCTACAAACTCGCGTCCGATCTCGATGTCCTCGTCAAACCCAAGTCAGGAGAAGGTGAATACGAATGGTATGTTGTCCTTGCCATGCTCATCTTCGTTACGTTAACAGTACCTCGGGACTGGATGGTGTTGGCCTGGATCTTCCTCCTGGATCGACTTTTTCAACCCCAAGGGCTGGGATCTGTGGGTCAATTTATTCAAATCCAATAGCATGGATGGTTCTTGAGCGGGGGTGCAAAGCTCAGAGAACGTTGGCATTTGGAACGATACGAACGAGGTCTCCGCTGCACTCAACGTCTGAAACCTCAACTGACCCTTTTTGTAGCCATCCGTTCAACAGTCCAGAGATCTCGATGCCGCGAGACAACATACATTATGGCTGTTGGAAACGCCGAGATGTGCACAACATCAATGGCACGATTTATGTATGTATCTTTTTTGATCACATGGTTCTTATTCAGTTTTTTTGACAGGCCAACCAAACTTCAATGCCCTCTATCACCGCTCTGACCCTCTCAAACGGCCGTTTGTACTCACTCGCGCTCACTTTGCGGGTACCCAATGATTGACGACAATCTAGGTACACACACGGGAGCACATGGCCATGGGTGTGAAGATGGTTTTGTCAAACGGACTGGTCAGGATGGTATTTGCAGGACGTAAGTTGCGCTATCTGATTCTTTCCTGCGAATGAGACACCTGACCCATCGTCAGCTGATGTCGATGGTTTCTTTGGTAATCCTCTTCGGCGGTATGGCGTCGGCGTGTTCCCGTCCTTCTTCCAGGCTCATGGACACATCGACACGAAGCGCTGTGGACCATATCTACTAGACAAACACTACAAGGGCATGACCAGAGGTATGCTCAGGTTGCGCTATGCAATGTATTATGTTACCAGTCTGTCACAACGCATTCAGAGAGAGCGGCTTGTCTTGAGTACCCTCTTGTGGTCAGTGTTTACCGAATAAAAAAAGGATTTGCCCTGATACCAATTCTCGGCAGTCCTCAATATGTGATGCTCCCCGAGGACGAAGAGGGCTTCGGAGTCGACGACCACAGTCTATTATGTAAGCCCGTGACCCAATGCACAAGTTTACTATGTATGCCTATCGTCCGTCTCCTTCGGAAACTGCTGGCCGGACAGTCAACATTCTGACTGCGCTCCACCAGATTCCTTTGCTCATCTGTGGTGGGTTGATACTCACGCGCGAACGTCCGCGAAGATCCTCCCCCTTTACGCTGTGTGTCGCACTTGAATTGGACGGTAAGACAAGAGGTGAACTTTATCCAGACGATGGCTGAGGGTTTGGGTACCAACGAGGCAAGCTTGTCTGGTGTGGGTTCCAAGCGACGACGACATACGGTGACTCCAAGAAGCAGAGGCGCCAAGGCGGGTTACTGGAGGTCGCCACCCAGAACGGTAATCTGGCAACGGCCTTGCCTGAGATAGTGCTATCGTCGTACACGTTTGTGAACGTGTTCGCAAAAAGGGCCGGAAGAGGCGGGGGTGAGAGTTGAGCGGATCATCGTGGTAGGTGTGGAGATGCCGCCGGTGTCGGTTTCGGCATTGGGGAAGAGCAAAAAGCGAGCGTTCGAGTGGTCGCACGAGCTGGGTGATGGTGGTTGAGCAGGCGTAGTAATCGTCAAGGATCCGGCGGTGGCGATTAGGATTGGTCGGTGGCTACTGGCTTTTAACCGAGAACGTAGTAGCACTGACAGTCGAGCCTTGCACTCCCCGCCCTTTGTGAGGCGATAAAAGGACTACGGCAACACAAACACCAGTATCGTCTCGCGTTCTCGATAGAATTTTCAGATGATCGTCTTCATATGTATTGAAAATACACTTGTCGAGTACCCCACATTGCAGAAGCTAGTAATGTCCTGCCTTTACTGCGCTCGGGTCTATATATGTCACAGGATGCGCCCGAGCAGTTCATATGGCTGACATCGCTCAACAAGTCTTGGGCCTTCTTCCTGCACGACGATTGTTAAGATATATCCAGCTAGGCAAATGTCTCAGCATACAATATGACACAGAACGAAGATCGACCCACATCAAAATCACCCGCTAGCCAGTTACTTGTCTTGGGCGTCTTCCCTTCCTTACCGACGACTGTGACGCCTTTACAGATTTGACGAGACTTTTGAGCGCAGTCTCCTTTTCCTGCTTGGTATTGCCGCCCCTGGTCGATCTCGACGCCCGAACCTGCTTGTTCTCCACTGCCTTGTTCGACCCATCTCGCATCTTCGTCTTCGCCTTTTCTCCTTGGCTCGTCGACTACGTTTTTCGGCGGGGGTGAGTTCGCTCCGAACGTAGAGGGTGGAAGAGGATGTGGGAGTATGGATTTCCTCGAGCGACTGCTGATCCAAGTGAGGTCGCTGGGAGGCGCGATACCGTCGTGATGACCACGTTAGACTGTTCATCACTATCAGTTCCAACGGCCATAGCCAAGGAGAACAGCAACGTACTGGCTTGAGAACGTAATGCGCATATACACAGCGCGTCCAGTTTCGCAACAGATACCCTCCCACAAACGAGTGATCTCTTCCGTGTTCGCGACGTCACCGTCCCGTCACGACCGTCCGTGGACCTGCCCTTCTGCGCTGCCACGTATGCCTATCTGTGCCCAGGACTGTGTCAACCTGGTATCCCGAAGTTCTGCCCATCTCGAGGACAAAACGGGAGGCTGGGGCAAACGACGTCGTTGAAGTGGTCTTACTAGATGCACGCTTTGATACAGTCCTCGAAGACGGCGATGAGGACATATGTGACGACGGGGACGGTGCGAGAGGTACGGTTAGAGGTCTTGGATGAGGAGGGCATCGTGCGGGCATAGACGGGCTAAGGATTCGCCGAGAAGAGTTCATTCCTTGGAGACGATGTTGTGTTTCGATTTTTGGTTTGGAGGGCGACGAGATAGCGTTCGAGAGTGGAGGAGGACATGATAGTAGTGAATGGCAGGGTGTGGGCACTGGCATTTATAGCGAATGGCGAACATCTGGATGACGAAGATAAGATGACGACAAAGAAATGACAACGATGGTCTTCTGTCTCGATGACGGTGAGGACATATCACAAGGAAGGATTAGAGTTGGCGGCGTCGATTTCTCGCCCGACTCCAACATGGGAATTTCATCGCTTACTCGTTCCAGTGCACTCATCATATCAACCAATATCCGTTCGAGTCCATCGCGTTTGGTGGAGGTGATGAGAAATGTAAGTCTGTCTCACTTCAGCGTAAGTACGATCCTTGGGTGCTTTCTACGTAGTTGAAGACCTTCGTTTACAGTAAATCGACGACGCTATACTCGACTCTTGGAAACTCAGTCTACTCGAGGACGCAAATGCGTCACTGACCGCAGCAACCTGTCTCTCCTAATCCAACCATCACTTACATTTACTGTCGGGCTCTTGTCAGAATTCATCTGCAATGATGGCACACTGCTGTCGTTGATACTTCACGGGTATTTTTTCCCCATGTTCTTGTTTACACTGGTGCTGAGGATGTTACAAGTCTATTAAATCTCGCCCATCCCTCCCTGGTTACATCGAGTACCGCATTCGCCTTCAACGGTGAAAAGCACAGGCTTACCGGGCCTGCGACATTGCCTTCGACCACACTGATTCAGTTCATGTTCGTTCTCTGCTCCTCGTCAACGTACTCTTTCAGTACCGTTTGGCTAGCTCCTTTTCTTATCTTCTCTCGCTGCTTAGGCCATCATCGTTTTCATAGCTGAAGAACATGACGATCTCGGCATCACAATCCAACAGTGTCTTTGTGAGGCCCTGCGCGCGGCCGGCAGAATAAAAGAAACAGGCGAGTCTACCGGAGATGTTAAACACTATCGGAGAGGCGGTCTATACAAGCAGGCCTTCACAAAGTGTGTTTTTGTTCTGCCTATGTATCTCCGAAGATTTTGATAGTTTTCGTCAGATCTTTTACGACGATGCCTCTCCGCTTCGCATGGCATTGGTGATGTGACGTTGCGTGCAGAACCGTTCCCGCAGTCGCCCCAAATTGATGGAGTTGTGGAGTCTTTGACTTTCGACGCAGTTTTGCGAGAGTGGGCAAAAACAATATTGTCACTTCGTTCGCGGGGGGATGCCTTGAATACCTCTACCACTGTAAGTAGGATCCTCTTTGTCCCATACCCTTTCCAAGTTTGACATTTCGACTTCAAGCTCATGGTTCCGAAATTCACGATTTACCGAGCTCTATGCGGAATCCTAGAAATGGTCGACCATATAAGTGCACAGGCGAGTGCCTATAGGAAATTGCCAGGGAAATTGCAGCCGATGTGGATGGAAGCCGAGAGAGATGGGCAGACGGTTGGTTCTATCCATTACACCCGAAACTAAGACACAAGGCTTACACGGTTTGCTAACAAGCCGTAGTAGATATTGGTGCCGTGGGAAACTGGAGCGCTTTGGGGACTGAGAAATTTGCTCTATTCGGCTGCGTTGTTCCTCATTCCTGTTACCCTACCCAAGTTGTTAGTGAAGCGAAGCAAGGCACATACTGCAAACAAGTCATGAGAAGACGCATCAAATGACGCGAATGATGCAACCCATCCTACTTTTGTCCAAGTTGTCGTTGATAATGAATTGTCAGATAATCCGACTTGATCTAAATTCTGCGTGGGGTTACGTGCGGAAATGTGGAGGAAGGAGGAACCAGAATGTTGATTGGATGCTTGCGAAGATAGCACAGTCGCCCGATCCGGACGTTCTTGGTGAGAGAATGGGTTTCGTACTAGCCTTCACTTTTACTGATCGTATATCTATAGCCATCGAGACCAACGTACGAAGACAAAGGAAGAACTCAGCAGGGCCATCCACTTCTTTATCTGGGACTCGCCGCGAGTACTACTCAACACAGCTTCCGGTCAATTATGTGACAAATCCGAGCAGGCGGCCGCATTCGAATCATCACCGATATTCGCAGGGCTTGTCCTATCCACGGTCGCGAAATTTGATCAAACTCGCATTGAAAACGAGATCACAGGCTACTATCGCTACGCCATGTTCTCGCATAAGTGGGAACCAAACGAACCACTCTTCGAGAAGGTCATCCAGATCATCGTATATGTGCTTGACCATCTATGACGCATGACAAGCTACGGATGCTCTGAAAAATGGTACAGCAGGCCGGGATCAATTGGGCGTGGGGTGATACGTGCTATATCAACGAGGCAGATCATGTCGTGCTCCAGGAGGCAATGATCGCTATGTTCAAGTGGTATGAAGGGTCATCCTTGACCATTGTCTTCCTCCATGGCGTTCGTTCACCGGCACGGCGATCTCGTAAGGAGCATCTGGAGCTCTCGAGCATGGACTTACCAGGAATACCATGCATCAAGAGTGGCTCGATTCTATACGGGGGACTGGAAGCCATTCTCAGACCTGGATATATAAGGACTCGCAGGAGATCATCTCGGAGATGGGAGAGACCCCGACACAACGGATCAATCAATATTTAATCCGAGTCTGCATAATAGTCCCTCTCTCGCGCTGTATTCTGTCGTGGACGATCTCTCTCCGCTCCTAACGCCAGAGCGTCGCTTAGAGTTGAGCGACTTTGAAAATAGAGCTCTCTGTAACCTGGTCGTCTACGACCTCGCACTCCTGAATCATAAACTTCAGTTTGAGGAAACCGATGACTTTCTCATGCATATAGACAGCATGCCCATATGCGATCGTCGGGCCCGCATGCAAGTTCGTCAAGACTTGTTCCGTTCATCATGGGACTTTTCCAGAGTTGCGTTCCCATGGCATGACACTCGATGGGAGTCCACCAAAAACTGGAAGCAGGCCGTTCCATGTTATACACGTTTCCGTTCCCTTTTAGCATCCTGGCCACGTCGTTATGATTTGGCTCACATTGATTGGGACAAGGATTTATCAGCTCTCGATCAGTGGCGGTTGACCGATTATTGTCGTAGTCTGGTTGTTTTCTACCGTCATACCGTCATGAATGTGCTAGGTGTTGCTGTTGCTCCTCTCCTTCGTTATCCTTCCCTAGATAATGTGGACCCCACCTTTCTTTCTATGTAGATCTACTGCCATCATCTTGTTGAGCGTTTCTGACTGATTTCTGTGTAGTGCAGTGGCTGCGCGTATGGACACATACATATAGAGTGTTCGAATATATCATGTATTCGCATTTCTAACTTGCATACGCGTGACAACATGAGAACGCAGACAAGCACAGCTCTGAACAGGGGGAGGAGCGCATTGGAGCGCAGACGATCACATGTGCAAGCATACAGAGAGCGTTGATTTGGTGCCAGTACGTTCGGGGACATACTAGAGCATATTCAAGCAGGGGATAACACTTTCAGACACAGTACAACAGACTGTAACACAAAACCAGTCTCATCTCGTGCAAATTTTCATCACTGTACACCCGAACAAATCCAGTTTTCACTAGGATTGACAGCTTGAAATCTCCTGAAGGTTCTAGGGTGATTACTGTAAGCTAGTACTATGTCCTACAACATGAATTGGTAAAAATCACATAAAACTTGCATACTCTAACCCACTCGATGCAAATAATGACGTTCACCTACCGCCACTCGCTGCATACACGATCATATGCATGATGGGTCGACCTAAGCTTTATCACACTGAGGACGACAAGCGACACGCTAAGCGGGGCTATAGCAAAGCCTATTATTCCAAGTGAGCAACGCTGTTTTTATCTTGGTCGATAGTTACATTGAACATTCCAGAAATCGTGCTCAAATCAGCATAAAAAACAAAGAGAAGTACCGAAGGAAACGGTATGCTTTCTACTCTGACATGGATACTCAATGAACCCCTTCACGGTTTGCAGGAAAATGGGAGACTCGGAACCCATGGTACATGTTGGTGCAGGTTCCACTGGGAGTCCTGAATCTCGCGAGGGATTCTGCTGTACATTCCATAGTAGTGACACACAACCTACCAGTGCACACGAAGCACTACCGTCACAGTGAGTACTCTGAATCATGATCACATGAGTAGTATCTAGAGTATGAATGTAGGACATTTCCTAGCTCCGTGCCAAATCTGACAGCTACCATTGAAAGCTTGGAGTCTGCGTTGATGACACTTGTCAATGACTCACTAGCAGAATTTCTGGAACTTATCATTGGTGATATCAGGTGCTCCTCAGCTGCATCGTCACGAATTCTCCTCACTCGCTCTAGAAACGATGCACAAGAGTTGCTCACACATGCCCAGGCCCTGCATGCGGACATGAGTCTGCAGGCAGATGGATATGGGATCAAGTTAATGCATAGTCTAAAGCGCACACAGAATAGGATTCTGTGTGTGTTCCATGCTTTGGAGGAGGTATCATTTCTTGCGCAGGTAGACACACGCGGTTTACTCCAAGCCCATCAAGGTGGTGAACTGTTCTACCAAATGCGCTCAAACGTTACCCCCCAGCTGTATAAATAATATGTACTAAATTTGGCGGATATGACACGACCGATTCCAACGTTCTCGAACCATAATTGATGCATCAGCCACGCGTGACCCAATAGACCGGCCCAGTTTCATCCGCCTTTGGGACATCGAACGTGAAATTGTTGTAGGTTTCGCTAGAATGTGTTACGAAAGACCCGAGAAACGCGCACCAAGCTCACCGTTAAGTTACCAGATATGGCGAGCGAAGATCAACTGTAAAAAGCAGTCGAATTTCCACCCAGACAATGAGAATTTCTGATGGAAATCAGAACGCACCAAGTCATTTCGCCAACGTGTAGGGTCAGGCTAATAAATATGTATGGCTGAGGACATGGTAGAAAATTTCGTACCCTGGATATAGAGGCTAGAACGTGTTACGAAAGACAGTGATTGTCAACGATAAATGCATGTCAAGCTCACCGTCGAGTTACCAGATACGGCGAGCGAAGATCCACTATAAAAAGAAGTCAAATTTCTACCCGGACAAAGAAAATTTCTGATGGAAATAAGAATGCATCAATTAAATTCGCCTGCATGTAGTAGTCTAATAAATCGGAGGCCTCGGCTCACCTTTCTGGGCCATGGCGCGGTGCATTGAACTGCATGGGGGCCTGGCGATTTTTCTGATAGCAATCCGAGAATGCGAGTGGGCTCCAGGTTGTCTGTTGAGGTAAAGTGACGGCTTTAGAGTAAGTAGGTATCACCGCTGGACAGGGCTTTTGGGATGGGATGCTGAGCTCGAGGGGATAGGTTGATGATGGGCGTGCCGCGCGTACTTATGTAATACCTACTGTTTCAAGTGTCTGTTGCAGCAGTATCGCTGCGGCCTCTCGTCTGTCCTAGTCTACGAGTGTGGTAGGCCAGTTGTGAATGAGCCGCACGAAACACTGGATACGCAGGTGCTTGATAAACGATAGACGAAAGACGATGGCCAAGACGTTGAGAGCAAGGGGAGAAAAGGGTTGGGGAGTACAATCCGTCGTAGATGGTGACCAGCACCTAGTGGGCCCACAGCGGTCCACTCGCCGGACCAACCCCAGCAACCACGTAGCAACGAGTCAACGACTGACACAACTTTGCACGTGCCGGCACACAATGTAGTCTCATACCCTTTCAACGACTTCAAGTCCTTGTCGCAGGTTAATTTGTACTCGTCAGAGCTGAGTATTCAATCTTGTGAGAAATGGGAATCAGTACTGAACACTACAACCCAAAGCTGACAGGGCACAGAAGCGGAGACGGTTTGAAGTGCTCGCCAACATGACCCCTGTTCTTGAATAATACACATTTTGGATGATTTAAACAAATGGATTGTAGATAAATTATGGGTGGTTTGTGGAAAGCCGGCGTTTGTTTGGCAAAGACTTTGGGTCCAAACAACCGGATTTTTAAGTCTAAACTTACTATCCCTCGTATCCCTGACATATTCACATTTACCACCGCATACGACATAAAGCAGATCCTCTAAAATACCAAAGATACAAATGTACTCTCCAAAGGTCCGTTAACAATATGACCACATTCTGTTGCTGAACATCGTACAGCCCTCTTAGCATTACGATCCAAGTTGTTTCTGAAGCCAGATGAAATTTTAGCCCTGCATGATCAGCGTCTTAATTTGATCAAGCTCTGGATGGAGAGCTCACCGGCCGCTCAGGACCTGTTCGATGTCTGGGGAGCAGTCAACAAAGTGCGTTTTTGTTCCGGGGTGTTTCTGTGAACTAACCTTATTTCAGATGTCGATCCAAGTTCTCGTGACATCGCTCTTCTCTTCGCTCCTCTCACTGTTCTCGTGCCACCTTCCAGATCACTCCTATGGTGTTCTAATTATCAAAACGATTCTCTCCCCGCAATAGTCTCGCAAATTTACCTCTTACATTAGTGGAAGCCATACGACCAGATTCTCGCTACCCTCAAGTTGTTCAACGTCATCTCAACGTTTGGGAGCGGCCGGGAGCGGAAGTTGGTTTTCGAGGCGTTTCCTTGGGATAACAAGGTATACTTTTTATGTTTGCTGTATTAGTGACTTGTTGGTCGCAGAGTCTACCAAAGTTGCTCCATATGCATAGAAGGGGAAAGGAGAACGACGGAAATGATATTTTGGTCCGACCTGGTGAGCTCTCCCGAAACATGTTCAAATTAAACTCAACGCCCAGAGCAGACATCCGCACTTACTACATTTTACTCATACTATCCATGATTGAACGGGATACAGCGTCATCGATTGAGACGGCGTTCCTGGAGCAGCGTCGCGAGATTTTCATGGGCATCTTCAAGGGCTTGATTCAAGACCAGTACGCTGTTATACAGAAAACTCTTCAAGTTTGTTGGGAAGGTGTTTGGTCCGATCCGAAACTCAAACGGACTGCGAAACTCAGTGGGCTTGTTCAACGAAGCGACCATCTCACACGTGAGTCGTCGATCACTAGGTATTAAGACGCGTTTTTGAGCATGTCCCAGTTCTCGAAATTATATGATCGTGACGTTTCCGAACGTCCAGGAGGAGAGCACGTAGCCGACATTGTTCACCACTTTCTGTTGGCTATTATACGCATCCTGGTCAAGGCGTTTATTTTAGAGATCAAGGGTGGTACCTTCGTGAGGCTGACGAGGATGGTGTCATTGATGAAGAAAACTTTGGAAACGCTCGACAAAAAGGTGCATACACGGGCAAGATATACAAGAAAATCTTAGCGAATGTATTGTGGGTATTGAAAGTGAATGAAGACCCTCGGCAGCAAGAGTTGGTGCTCAAAATAATCACAGCATGCCCAGAGCTCGTCGTTGGGTATCTATACCATCTCTTTATAAATGGAGTATTGACTGTTCATACCAGATATTGGTCAGCGGCTTCACTCACTCTTGAACTACGCCTTTCTTCAAAATGGATTGCCAATATTTCTTTCGCGGGGCAAGTTCTTTCTCAAGCGGTTCCCGTATCCTCGTTTCTGCTGTCGACCGGCAAGAAAATCTATAATCTCACCCCTCCACCGCTTTCCATCATCATGGCCAACCTATTGCCGTCAGTGAATACGAGACGCTGTTTACAAAAGGTCCACAAGCTACTTTGGTGCCACTCGTTCAGCATTGTACCGCACTCGTATGATGCAAATGTCTGCGAAAGCTCTTCGAGGCAGTGGGCGTGTTCAAGGCGGTGGTGACTGAACTAGAAGAAGACGAGGAGAATGGAATCGCTAGCGAAGAGAAGTCGAAAAAGAAGCGAGGCGACGTCTGCCAGAGTTTCAAGTGATCGTCGCGTTTTCCCAACAGTTTCTGACTTCTCAAAACACGATCAAGCACGCTTTGTTGAGTGAGAGTTCTCAACGACTTCTTTGGCTCTACCAAGAGTACTTGCCCGATGTCGTCGCTGAAGCTAGGTTCGAAGCGGGAAAGCTGATCCTGAACTTGGTCGACGATTCTTTGGCCTCACTTTCCGGCAGACAAGATGGCGGCTCCATATCACGAGAAGATCAATGTAGCGCGGGCTCCGTGGCACTTCAAAGCGCGAAGCATTTACACGTGTTCCGTTTGCTAAGTGAAAGTGACCACTGATCAGTTCGCTTGGGTTGGCAAGACTGGTGAGCGTGACTATCTTATCCTGCCACTATTTGATGAACAGGTCGCAACTTTAGCGTCTTCATCCCAGTCATACCTACACGTTCTATCCGAAAGTGTGTTATTCCAGGAAGATCCAAATGAAGTAGAGATGTGGCTCGCTGCCTTGCTGTTTCACTTTATACGCAGAGGACAGTGTGCTAAGGGCGTGCCGCTTACAGACGAGGTTGGCGCTGTTGCGACTTTTCTGGATGATTGTGTGCAGCGGTGTCTCAAGACCCGGCACAATCATCTACTTCCGCTGTCGCCATCCACCAAACGGAGTCGTTCGCTAGTCCCTTGCTCATGATCATACTCGAACAGGTCCTTGCCAAAGTTGGCGGAGGTTTGATGACACCGTCAGATATGCTCGCTGTCTTCACGTTCGTGCGACGACTATTGGTGATGCTGACATCTAAGCAAGACAATCCTGATATGCCAACCTTCTTGCGATACTCAATCAACTAGATACCATTGTTGTTGCCGAACATCCTTTCCCCGATTATCCGGGTATTTGTTTCGGTATGAGACGCGAGCTGGTGTTGATGTCGATGGCGTGGCTTCGCATTTTGGATAACGTCGTCGTCGTGGCTAACGCGTCCAAGCTGACCCAAGTGACCGGAGAACAATGGTGTTCCGTCTTGTGTTGATGCCTGTCTTCTCCCCTCCAAGACACTGAGTCTCCGACGTGGTTTCGCTGGACTGCAGCTCTAACAGGCGACAGTTTAGCATTAAGTTGATGTTCGGTATGATCGAGTTACAAGCACAAATCAGCTGGATGGAGAATGGCGAGGGAAAGAGGTAAGCTCTATCTAGCTTTCGGTCTATGAGAATATGAAGCGACTTTTTGACAGGGGTCCGGCGACCGTGGTCTTTTTTTAGATTTCCTCTACTATCTGATCGAACAGTCCCCTATACTGGCTTCGTTCGTATTCGATGTGAATCGACGAGTGCTCTGCTACTGGTTTTTCTCCTTGCTTATCGTGTTGAGCAGAATCCATGATTCCCCATAAATTTTCATAAAGTGGCTTGGTCAACCCCGTTGTTCCGCGTGCCTCGACGTTGAGAGGACCCTTCATCTCGCCTCTCCATCCACGTCTAACTTCCTTTCTGAACGTCGTGATCGGGTCGACGCCCTGCTGATC
>JBBPTK010000609.1:0-13291 GCA_038094135.1 Spongiforma cf. squarepantsii
TGGAACAGTAAAACCATTCGGCAATGTATCTTCCAGGTTGAAGGTGAGCTGGGTCAACGTGCGCATTCGCGATAGTTGGTTCAGGTCGTTGATATCCAATATGAATCCAGGACACTCCACTATCTCCAGGGTTTGCCACGGCCATGTATAATCAGAACAGGGAGAGCTGTCATAGTTCCCGACATAATCTCGGCGCATGGAAATCTTCCTCAGGTTTGGATAAAACGCGAAATATGATTTGATGCACTCCCGTGCAAAACGTAGTCCACTTCGTGGCTCGGTCAAAGTGCCGAGGGAAATAAGCGATGGGAGATGCTGGTGTGACGGCAAACGCATGGTCCCATGCATCTGGTGGTAGAAGAGGTGACTCAGGTTGGGGAAGAGCACGTCAGGGATGGATGTCAGGGTGGTCCAGATAGCGCGCATTTCCACGGACTCCCATTCTATTCCGCGATCATAATATATGATCTTTCGAACACGACGAGCGTAGCTTCGAAGGGTTTCCAACTCAACTTGTGTGGGCATTCGTCTGAACATGTATCGTGGCCCGCCTCCATTATCCTTTTTGGAAGAAAAACAAGACATAGTCACTACAAAACATAGGGTATTCGAAGAATGATGGGAACCTCGCTTACCAGTGAGGTTTGATAAGATGCATCTGGAAGACACCGGCAAAGAGGAGACATGTCTCTCAACACTGACCAGAGGAAATCTAGAGCCGGTTCTTTGAATGCATGACACGTCTTGGCCAACGCAACCATATCGGCCGGGTACACTTCTTGGTAGTGCTTTGAAAGGGAACATACTATTGCAAAAATGTTGGTAAGAATCTCTTGTATCAGAAGTGCGTGATGCATTGCTACGACTCTTCTCGGTGCGCTGTAGATCATACATACATTGTAAATTTATACTCCGCTCCGGACAGAGCCGATGATATGCAGAGTACCACAATATTGTTCTTGTTTTGTTCTGGGATGCGTTCTTCTTGATCAGCAGTGCAGACGGACTCAAGGTGATGTCCTCCGACATGACTTTACAGGCTGCGGTGGCAAGTATCATGGACAATAGGTATGTCAGCCGTACTTTTGGTCTGGCATCTACCGTCCACTGAACCTGTTCTAGCCTTTTGGTGCGTTGACGATATCGATTCGATGGCATAGTCACCAGGACTCCGATGGAGCGGTATAGAACGTAGGGAGTGAGTTAGACCCGACGCCTTCGCAGCTACAACGATGCATGATTCGAGGGCTCATGATGCATGTCTTGATGTCTATGCAGGATTGCGTAGCATCATCATTCCATAATTTAGTAAGGCTAGACTCACTTGATTCACGGCTGATTCCAGAGTTGAACACACTGGTCCGCGCCAGGTCTGTGCCCGTTTGCATGCCGTGACACTAGCCGCCTCATCATGATGCATTACTTCCCTCAGTACTCGAAAGGCTACCATGCCAATTTTTTTTCAAAAATGGACTGTAAATACATGCTAATGGATCAGAAGACTAAGTGTGGATGGACCCTAGCGTTTTCCAACTTTCGTACGTTTAAGAGCTCAGACCGGACGAGGTCAATACTGCTAAAATACGACGTCATCACAGTACAACTTCATGCATAGCAAAACATACCTCGTGCAGTTTCTGTTCGTCGAGGATGTCGAGGGCGTTGTATGCCCAACAGTAGGCATCCCATTGCTGATAACGGTGTCACACTCACCCGGTTGCGGTCCACGATTATCGAGGGAGACTTACCACAAGTGAAATATCTTTGATTCCAGCTTGCTCGTTGAAGGCGCTCGCAGGCAGGGAAGATCCACAGCAAGAGTCAGCCATGTTGTTAGAGCCTTATAATTGCAAGTATGTTGTGCGATCGTTTGACGGAATTATTTTGATGGATCCGAGATGAGTCGGGTATTTTGGTGGCTCGTCCTTTTACGCTGCCTGGCTACGAGTCACGCGTCACTAGTCGCTTCTCGGGCGGACTCGCCCCCCTCCTTCCCGTTCGATGATTCACAAGTGCGGCCGGCGAGGACAAATTGGCGGCACTAATCTAGAAGGCGACGAACCAGGTGTCGTGCTAATACATTTCCATGCCTCATTAGGTTTGTGGCTTCCGCCAGATAATCAATAATGATCGAGTTTCTCTCCCAGTCTTCGTTGTGTTACGTCAAGACCGTCAACTAGGTGCATCCTTTAGAAGCTGAAAGATAGATTTCTGCACAATCAATGCCATCTGGGGTGCCGCCCGTTTCGACACGAGCTTTGTCAAATTATGCCGTGAGTGGATCCTCCTCGTGAACTACAAGTCCTTTTGCTTCTTAGCCTGGCTTCAAGTTTGGAATAATCGATTGCCATTAGCAGATAGTAATGGCGTTTGGTGGATCGGCTCTCCATTCCCAACGATACGAACAAACTTGCAAATTATTCAGTCTCTCCTTTTTCTTTCCCACTCTACTGTTCTTCCTCTTACGGTTGGCAGACACGGTACAGTCTTCACAATAGGATTCTCATATTTGTTGTTTTTGCCTTTTGATCTGGAACGGGAACCTGACCTCGATCATCATCGCTTCCATTCTTCAGAACGAGAACGGAGGAAGGAAATACAAAGACGTCCGTAGAAAGTGCTATAGAATAAAATCAGTCATCCACTCAAGGCGCGATCTGTTCCAACAGCGGATAGACCACAATGATGAGGCTTCCCTGGGGTCCCGCAGTGGCGGATTACTGATCCTGATCCTGCTGTTGTGGAAACGACTGGGATGGGGTCCACGGATGCGACAGTGCCTCCACAAGAAGCCTTCTCGGTTCGATGACAGGACGTTTCCGGGTGTTCAATGAGGATCCGGAATAACCATAAGGGAAGGGAGGTCTATTGTGTGGGGTTAAGTTGGCTCCTTCAATTTCAATCAAGAAGGGTCGAGCCAGAGGCCGGGAAGACACAAGACAGTTTTTTCTTCATCATGTGCTGTGCTCATTTTCCTTCCTCTTCGTTTCGCACAGCACTGATGAGCTCGTCTCCGAGTCTCCGACAGATATTACATGTAACCGTCAGAGCGAAGAAAGGCCAAAACCAACGACCAGTTTTGGATACACTTGTTCTTGATCTGAATGCCATAGGGGAGAAAATTAAATGCTAAGGAATGGTCACCGATCATCGGGATAAAAATCTGGGGTATGTACTTTTCGGTCAAGGAAAAAAAGGAAGTACGGTGGAAAGTCAACCGGCCAGTACTAATCCTACAGGCAATATTTGCTACGACCAAACACCAAATGACCCTTTCAGTGTCTTTAAGGGATAATTTTACTTTTCCTCGGATTGTCCTCGGATGGTATAAAATATACAGTAGACGGTCGAACCCAGCAGAATGTTGGCTTCTTGGATGCATCCGGAACGGCCGATGGTCAACCTATTGTACTCGGTACCAATCAACCCGTTCAGGTGGTACGCCCGTCTCGATAGAACAATCGCATGTCTTACTTTATGCAGGGTCATCAGGGAGAGAATATCATTGAAGCGTAATCAGGACTGCACTTACTCTTTTTTATCGGGCACATTTACTCTCTATTACCTATTTCCACCCGTCAAATTTTGCCTAGGGAGCAACACTTCGCTCATCTTTGAGATGATAGAATGAACGAGGCTCGCTGCGACATATATCTGTTGATTTCGCGCCTGAGGCCTCGGTCGGATGGGAGTCGAGAGTAGTACACTAGGTAGATCTATGTCCTCGATTCGTTTTCTTCCATTGTTCCAAGCTGTTTTTCGCCCTCGGCCAGCGCGAATCTCTGGAGCCTGTGTTCGCTCCATCGGCGCCGAAGAGAGCGCGGGGAGAATTACTGAAAGGATCCAAAAAATGCAATGGCTTGTTTGTAACCTCGAACCCCCGAGACCGGGTGAATCTTCCAGCTTTAGCACTCTAAAATGAAGGTACATAAACAGCGGGGGGTAACGACTGACATCTGGTTGCGCAAAGATGAAAAAGAAACGAAGAACTTTGCGCGTCCCATATCTACGCAATGAATCCCACACCCTGCAAAACACCATGTTGGCTGTCCTATATCGGCGGTTTGTTATCTTTTTGGGCTGCATGTCGCGTATTGTTAGTCATGGATACCCCACAAGAAAAGACATTAGAACAAGCTGATAGCCAGGGGACAGAAGTTGAGGAAGGCACCCACACATGGTAATTCGATCACCCAAAGAAAGTGCAATACCCTGTGTTTTGCTCCGGATTCGAACGTGGCCCACGATCGTACCAGCTTCCGTTCGTTCGATGCTAAGATTGGCCAGTGCATCTTCGCCTGGATGCAAGGATACCATGAACGATGCATGCATTAACATATATCGACGTAGACGGAATTGGGGACTAACCGAACAAACTTCTCGCATACATGTTAGCAGAGAGGAAATCACATTCGCCTGACATGGCTCCCTCGGGCGTCAAGCACGACATGTTGGTCGACTTCATGACATGTTTAAGATAGTCACGTGGATCACTAGTCAGTTTGGTTAGTTCCATCAGCGGAGAAAACGACAAAGTCGAGCAAAAGTAAGAGATAGAAACGTACGACATGTTTGTCGACACATTAACCCGATTTTCCCACTCGAATTCAGTCCACATGCTTCGGAACTGTTGGATATAAAACATAGCAAATACATAGTAAGTATCGTCAGCCTGCCAAGCCTTGGAACAAAAAACCTTGGAATCACCTGAGTTTCGTTGCAATAGGCAGGCTTGATATAGTCCATGATGTCGATGTGTATGTCGTTCAGGATGACACAGCTTTCCGCCAGACCAGGACCCTCCCAAAGAATACTTCCAAAGATGACGCCCGTTTCGGTCGAGGAAACTTTAATGCTCGCCTTGATGCTCTGGAAACCATGGGGTGCGATAGTGTAAACGGCGGGTCTTTCGACAAGTTTGAGATCACCCAAGGTAGCAAAATCGAGGCAGAGATTTTGCAATGTATTAGGTGTCTGATTCACGAGAAGGACGTCTGGAATTCATTTGAGAATGAGCTCAGCAAACGAAGAGAAGCTAGCACTCACCAAGAAGAATGTCAAACCCGTGCATCTTGACATACGCCTCGGCATATATTGGGTCGGAAAACCCTGATAAAAAGTAAATAAATACCATGGCTGAGAACCATCGGTTCAGCTCACCAGTGAGCTGCGATATCCTGCTCAGGTTGGAGATGAAATCTTCCTGGATCTCGGCGGCACCAGTCGCTTTACCCAGGTCGTCGGCATACTTGCGAGAGTTTGGTGAGGCAAGAAGCCCAGACAGAAAGTTTCGACTTACGTTGATCGCATCGTCTGCAGATTTTTTAGAGAACTGCCTGAAGTTCAGTAGATCGTCGACCTGCACGATTGTTTCCTTGGAGCTTTCAGCTTCTTTCTTCTCCGCCGCCCGTTTCTGTTCGGACCCATCAATCCCTCGAACTGGACCAATACTAAGCGAGAAAGCAGTACGTACCTCCTGCGCGCTCAACATATTGCCGTATGCGATTTGTGTTTCCCTCAGGAAAATGTCATTCACTTGACTATTCTCCCTCAGCTCGCTCAGCGTCTGGATACAGCTCAAGATTCGTTCGTTGGAGTCTTCGTCAATCGGAACGGTAACAAACTTCGATTGACCGACGCGAATTATAGAGGTCATCATAAGCATCACCTGTACCAGAGTCGATGGTATGAGAGAGGGGAAAATTCGAAGAACAGTCATCTTTACCTCTGCGCGAAGGGTATTTGCTGGGAGGTGGTCCTCGCTTGCCTCATCATAACGGAGAACGAGTTTTGTCAAGGCAGCAGCAAGTACAGCACCTGTGAAGAAATCGCCACCCAAGATCAACGCTAAAGAGACACAGGACATAGGGACACCCAGTAAGTCGACGCGCAAGACAAGTTGGTTGACCAATATAAACCTACCTCTTAGTGGAGGCTTCGACTTGGTAGTGGACACGTTCGCTGGTGCGGACGTCGTGTAGGCTGTCTCCGTCGCATACGTTCCGTCTGCCAGCACTTTCGGTCTCGTTCCCCCGGTCTGACCCGTGGTAGCAGCACTTTCTTCACCCTCCTCGATGTTTCCCTCTGCCTCCCTTATCTCGGCTGCCAAAATCGGAATCTCCCCGAGCACGTTTCGAACCTCAACCATAGCTCGCTCGATATCGCTCACACCTTCCACGTACTCTCCTAATATCCAAAGAACACCCCTGAACACTTTCCCGCTTTTGATACTGCTAAGTGTGGCCATCAATTTTTCAGTGATCGCGGGACGAAGAGATGGGAACTTCTCAACGACTTCTCGAACAAAAGCGACGACGTCCATGGCAGAGGGATTGTTGGAGTCTCCGAGGAAGTCCATCAGTGCATGAACTACGCTAGCAGCCACCTCGGAAAATTTGATCGCCATGACATGAATGCTTTGAATTAAAAGCTGACGGTATTCGGGTGCCTATAAGACAATAAAAAGCCATCAGTATCATGGATTTAGGTTCTTTCCTTGAAAACAAGAGATATATCCAACCTTGTCATAATCGTGTTCTTGCGTCCGCTGAAGCTGCTTCTTGAGGAATAACACGACCTCCTCAACATTCCGGGTGGAGGTCATGCTCAACACAAGGCTCATTGCTTTTCGGCGTACTTCCATGTCGGCACTATTTTTTTTTGCGATATCAAGAAAATGGAGAAACCGGTACCAGGACAAACTTGCCTCGATAGGACTTGTAGCACATCCATGATGAGTCCATCTAATATAGATCCATGCTTTGAACGTAACGCGTCAAGTCTATCAAGGACGATAAGCTTGACATTGTTGTCGGATTCCTTGATGATCAAGTTGACGAAACAGGAGGCCGCAGCTAATGCACGCAGGTTCACCCAGCAATTAGCATCAACAAAGACCGAAGAATGTACATACCTTTTACTGCCGCGGGATTTTGCGTGAGTGTTGTGAGTGTTGTGGCAGCTTCGTATTTCACCGCATGCGACGGCGAGTTCAAAAGCTCGAACATGCAACGAATATACCGAGGCTTCCCGTCACCGAGAAGCAAGAGCTTAGTACACGACACTATCGTATGCACTGCAAAGTGTCACTCACTTTATGGGTGGTATCGTTCATGCAATCCATTCGCGCGACCTCGATAACAGCCATCTGCAGTCCCTCATCCATTGAAGCCACACCATCCCAAACGCTCTTCAACCAGTCTACCGCCTTATGCATGGCAACGTTGGCGAGAAATACGAACGCGTTCCGCCTGCATGTAGCGTCAGATTCCGCAGCGAGGAATGTCTGCATGAGTTCTGCAGCGTCCGGGACCAGGGACTCATGTTCGCGATGGACAGTAAAGAGAGCAAATACGGCAGCTTTGCGGACATATGAATGGCGGTGTTCGAGGTTTGCACGGAGAGTGGGAATGAGAGGTTCAAGGAGTTCAACCTCTTTGGAAATTTTTTGAAGAAAGCGGAGCGTCGCGCCACGGATGTATTCGTTTGGATGTTGCTGAAGATAAGCATGAAAAGAGTCAGTGGACCAACAATAGTAGGTATGGATGAAAGGAGAAACGGACCAGGTCGTTACGGATTGCATTGCTGAAGAGAACGAGAATTGAGAGTGAAAACGAAGAAAGCAGAACGAGGCACGCACACGACGAGGATCATTTCTTGCTTCAATTTCCCGTTCTCGTCGTATTTAGGACAGACCTCCCAGTAAAAGTGGAGCAACTTCTTGAGTTGCTTATGCTTCGAGGGCATGATGTATTGGATGATCGGCATCAACAACATGGGCTATTACAGACGAGTCATGTGTGATCAGTATGTGATCTGGTACATGAGTCGGCGGTAGAACGCCAAGGATGACACTCACCTGAGGATTGCCATTGATAGTCGCGACAATAATTCTACGCAACGTGTCCAGTTTATCTTCGTCGGAACCTTTCTCGAGAGCCGACCGCAGCTCCTGCGTGGAGGGCGTCTCAGCTATGTCTTCGAATACGACGGTGTAACATGGCGTCTCGCTCGACATCGTGTTCTCCTTGTCGTCAACGTCGTCGTCGTCGTCGCGCGTGATGTGGAAAGGGAGTCCGAATATGGCAGTACACAGCGTGGCTATGCAATAACAGGGGTACGGAGTAGGCACTACAATGAGGTGTCATCCACACCATCGCTTATATACTTTATACATTGATCCGTTTGAATCTTGTGAGGCGATCATCTTCAGTATAATTCTGCCGTGTGATCTGGCTCTCTTGTGGTTATCCCCTTGGGCAGTCCTTTGAAATGCGTTGGGTACCTGACACATTGAACCTTCCTAAAATGCTAGAGTCTGCCCTGTGTACTTCGTCTTGCCAAAACTATTAACCGCAAAGCACAAACACCTTACTATGACAGGCATTGCCCTTGTCGACATGAAGGGTACCGATCGGCAAGCATAGGAAGATTGATTAGAACAAAAAAGTGCATTTCACCCGACAAAGCAGATTACAGAGTGACGATAACAGTGCACCGAGTCAGGTGTGTATGGACCTGGGCGCTCATCTAGCGCCTAGCATAGCTTCAACATGTACTCCGTTTTCTGTTTGCATCCTTGATCAAAGCAGGGAGAAACACAATGGATTTTATCCGGCTAGATCCTTGCCCTCCTCAACAGCAGTCTGCGTAGAACCTCCACATTCGGTATCAAGTTCACTTTGGAAAGCAACTTGCACGTCGAGTTGTATACGAGGTTGCGAAGCGGCTGGAGGAGCTTCGGCTTTCAGATCACGGCGAATGACATAGGAACCCGTGTCGCGAATACGTCTGTCCATATCTCTCGTCCAAGCATTCCCCTCCGAAACCCGATAAAGAATGAGAAGGGATGCAATGGTCTATCAAGCGCAGGGAGTAGTCAATTCGTGAGATGGCATTGAACTAAACTAGAGAAGAATAACTCACTTGTGATTCGCAAAGGAACTGCGAACATGCATTGGCAAGCGAGCTTCCCATGGCGAACGTGACGAGGTACAACAACGAGCAGATCGCGTATACGGCAGAGCTTTCGATGATCATTGCCGAAAAGTGGGTATAAAGCACGCCATATTTTGGACCGAAAATCTTCGAGATGCATGCTCGGTGGTACAATAACCGAAGGATTGTCAGAATACAGATGAAGATATTGATGGACAGAGAAATCACAAGATATGGGAAGAGAAACGTGAAGGACATCCAGCCGGTCGCAGGTCGCGAGACGACAACGACCCAGATGAAACCGGCGACTAGAGATGGCACATTAGTATCGTATACAATTGACTCGGTTCGATGGATGGAATAACTTGCCAATAGATGCGAGCAACATCAGACATCCAATGCATGCCACGACGGGATAGAACTTGCTACTTCTATACACTACGACACAACGCCATATCTTGCAAAAAAAAATGGATTCATGTACAGCCTGAGCAAACCAACAATAATCACCATAAGTGCGTCCGTAGACCAGTTTGAAATAGTGAAAGAGACGTTTAACGGTGTCGATGAGATGTCTAATTCATAAGCACTAGGACCTGGAAGAAGAGAAATATGTAATGCAAAGCCGTTACAAGCAGGTGACTCACCGCCAGGATAATTCCTATTGTTTATGAAACCAAGTTGGATGGTATATAAGTCGGCGGCAACGTAGAAAGTATTCAATATGAAGATGAAGTGGACATAGATGAAGAGGAACCACTGCCTCTTTCGAGCACCGTCATGAGAGCAGATGCGAAGCCAGAGAGAGTGCGCACACATGACATAGAGAACGACAACAATTCCGTAAAGGATGGCAGTGATGAAGGTACCATACAGCCAGGTTGCTTCAACGTAGATGTCTGGGGGTTGGAGTTGCGAATCGTCAAGGAAGTTTAACATCATGGGATGCCAACGAAGCGAGACACCATTGCCCCGCAACTTGAGGGATCAACCTGAAACTCGTATGGCCGTCCTAATGGAGGCCAGGTCTCACGCTTCCAGAGGACCCATTGAATTAGTTCGCAAGGGATACCAATAAACCAGACCGGGTCAGGGTCTTCGGACCATCCAATCTTTGCCTAGCGCTGCCAGTGAGCTGGAAAAATCTGCCAAGCAACCAATGATACTTACGTAAACCGCTTCGCGTTACTGAGCATGTAACCAAGAAAGGAAGTCGAGTACCAAGAAAGGTTATACTTCCCCTTCAGCCCTAGCTTTACATAATCATATTTTGCGAGGGCTACTCTACCTGATACCCAATAAGTACTATGCATTCGAGGAGTCAACGCTTCAGCGATCTACTGTATGTCTATACACATATTAAGACATTGCCCTTGATCTTTCGTTGCCGGCTCTGGTGGATTTAGGGCCGCGTTTCCCCTGTGATTCGGAGCAGCTAGTACATGAACTCAGGGACTTAGAGAGTGGAAGTCTGAAATTATTACTAGAAATTGTTCGACCTGAGGCAACGAGGCCTAAAACTGTGCTCATTTGACCGTGTTACATTACATTGTTCGTCATTCACTGGTAATTATATCGTACTATAGTAACAGATATTTTACAGTGGCGACTGGGAGACTTAGGATACAATATTGATGGTAAGAAGTTAGTGGAATGGGTACAAGTACACGAGAGATTGCACATCGTTTTTCGAGGGACATGCTTTTTTATGTTGTGAGACAGCCTATAAATATAACTTCACGAAACGATGCATATTTTCAGTTCAACCTTCTCTATTTTTGTCCTCAATCCAACAAGGACAGAAGTAACTCTGACCATCGATGAATCATGTCAAACTTCTGCATTCGATGTTTGTACATTTTGGCGAGGGACTTGGGCGCCGAGCTGTAGTATAGCAGGTTGCAAATCCTGCGAAGCGATTGGAAGAGGTTTGGTAGTCAGACCACGGCGAACGACGTAGGAACCGGTATCGGCAATGCGTCTGTCCATTTCTTTTGTCCAAGCTTTACCCTCAGAAATACGATAAAGGATGAAGAGGGATGCGATAGTCTATTAAACACGAGTGTGAGACGAGAAGGAACCAGCGAAAAAGGCTCACTTGTGACTCGCATAGGAATTGCGAACAGGCATTGGCGAGTGGGCTGCCGATAGCGAAGGTGACGAGGTACAACAATGAACAAATCGAGTACAAAGCAGAGCTTTCGATGATCATCACTGAAAAGTGGGTGTAGAATGTGCCGTATTCAGGACCGAAAGCCTTTGAAATACACGCTCGGTGGTACAATAGTCGAACGATCGTTAGAATACAGATGAAGACATTGATGGACAGAGAAATGACAAGATAAGGAAAGAAAAATGTGATGCTCATCCAGCTGGTCGTGGACTGTGACGTAACGATCCAGATGAAACCGGTGACTAAAGATAGCACATTAACATCGCATCTCATCGGCTCTATTTGGCGAAGGGATAACTTGCCAATAGACGAGAGTAACATCAGACACCCGATGCATGTGACGACGGGGTAAAACTTGCTATTTCTGTATACTACGACACATCGCCATATCTTCCGAAAGGTAGATCGTTATCCATGTACAGCCTGAGCGAACCAGAAGTAATCACCATAAGTGCATCTGCACACCAGTTTGAAACAGCAAAAGAGACACTTAAAGGCGCTGATGAAGTATTTATTTCATAAGCACTGGGACCTGAGAAAAGACAAGTTATGTAAATATTTAAATCATAAAGGCGAGTGTGTGCAAAGGACTCGCCACCGGGTCTATTTTTGTAGTTTGTGAAACCGAGCAGGATCAACTGTAAGTCGACGGCGACGAAGAATGTATTCAATGCGAAAACGAAGTGGACATAGGCAAAGAGAAACCACAGCCTTTTTTGAGAGCCGCTGCGGGAGCGGATCCGAAGCCAGAGAGAATGCGCACACATAACATAAAGAACGAAAACGGTCCCGTAGAGGATGGCAGCGATATATGCGCCATATAGCCACGTTCCTTCGATGTAGATGTCGAGCGGGGGTTGGAATTGCGAATCCGTGGTGAAATTCGACATGGTAGGCTGACAAGGTGAGGATTCATGTCCATACTTAAATCTGTGGGACAATGAATGAGACCATATTTAGTGGTATGATCGTTCTGACGAAGCCAATCTCATGCCTCAGCCACGCTGGGTAATTCATAACGTTGTCTTCAGCTTCGGCCTTCAGGGTCCATTGGTGGTAGAACTGACAACTGCAGAACCTGCCAAGCAACTTTACATTATCTTCTCATGGAAGACAAGCATCATACCGGGGCTTGCATAGCACCATGTGCCTGGAGGGCCTCTCTGAGTCTCTGGGTAGCCCAGATATGATTGTGATGTCTTCGAGGCAAGTAAGTCGCAAAGCCAGCAGTGACGCCGAGCGAGTGACTCGTCGGTTGAATGTACCCACTACATGGTCTGGTTAGTAGGCTGACCTGCAACAGCGAAACGGCCCAGGTACCTCCTTCCCGACATTCAAAGCCTAGACTAGTTTGAACAACCAGTGAGAATCTTGTTCGTAATAATTATGGTTGAACCATGTCTCATTCACTTTCGCTGCTGGGTACATTGAGGGGCGGCGGTGGCCTGCGATCGTGATGTAATGAGGAAAAGGAACTTGGTAGAAGTGCTTGTATGTAACTATAACCAAACAAAAATTTACAAAAAAAAGTCACTACTTATGACTCATGATGCATGAGGTATGAACCATTGTTCGCTTCGATCGCTCCGAGTTGATGTCACACTCGAAGATAATATCCGCCGTCCAACAAAATTTGGAACAATAATATTTCACTCAGTATCCACTGGGGTTCGTCTACTGCTCCGTTCCTGCTATAGTCGTGCTCCACTAAGCCGCTTTCGTCACGCTAGTAACGGCGGGCCGCCACTTTCTCCCGCTAGGCCTGCCCTGGCCAAACCCGGGTGGAACAACGGCTATCTTTTGCTCATCCCAAGAGTCTCGCTTAGGCGGCCACGGTTGCCCTTCACATTTCAAAGACTTCGTGCATGGGTTTTACGCAGATTGCCGGTTGAGCAAGGAATGGTAGGCTAAACGTTATACGATAGAATATTTGCTCTCCCCGGTCAGTGTAGGCTGATCTGAACCACCAGATTCAACCTGATGTGTACCTGGAAGGACGACTTGCGTGCCAGACTGTCGCGGAGGTTGTGAAGTGGCCGGAGTAGATTCACTGACCAATTCGCGCAAGGCATAGGAACCGGTGGTTGCAAGTCGTCTGGCTATATCTCTCGTCCAAGCCTTGCCCTCGGAAACGCGATAAATAATGAGAAGTGCGCCTATGATCTATGAACTCAGGAAGGT
>JBBPTK010000610.1:0-13254 GCA_038094135.1 Spongiforma cf. squarepantsii
CTTTGGTTATGCACCAGATATCTTCTTCAGACTCAGAGACTTCTCTGAGTTCCAGCTCTAATTGGTCAAAGAATGTAGCAGCACCAGACATATGCATTACCCGAGCACATGTTGCATGAAGAGCAAGTAGCCGGGGATCAGGTGGTGGCAGTGCCTCTGGATGTGGTGAACTCAAGTCAACAAATGTATGGGGTTTTGGACATAGAAACTCATTGTAAATCAGTTTCTCTTGTCTCAATGTATGGATTCTGTA
Organism: Spongiforma cf. squarepantsii; assembly: GCA_038094135.1. Classification (NCBI taxonomy): domain Eukaryota; kingdom Fungi; phylum Basidiomycota; class Agaricomycetes; order Boletales; family Boletaceae; genus Spongiforma; species Spongiforma cf. squarepantsii. The sequence continues at coordinate 254 of JBBPTK010000610.1, forward strand.
GCAACCAGGCTGCACACAAGGTAGGTTAAGAGTCTAATAATGCCATGATCTCCAAACATGCAACATACCTTGTCTGTATGTTCAAACCACAATTCCAAGGAATTGAATAGAATGTGGAATTTATACACTAATGTGAGCAGATTCCAAACTTGATGAATACCTCCTGGCTGCCTGAGTTCCTCAGCAATATCTGAGAATCCAAAGGACTCTAGCATATCCATAGATGTAGTAGCATGCCACCAATCAGTCTGCATAATAGATGAGTATCATGACATGTCACAAGTGATGGATAGCATACATTATCCACTGTACTGGAGCTTTTATCACTTCCTTCCAGGTCAATTCCTTTTGTCACAGATTCTTTCAAAATAGGAGTTGTTTCAAGTTCAAATGAGTGCAGCCAATAGTGGTGCAATGTGTCCTGTGTGTAATCTACCCCATACAGGGCTTTGCAAAGGTGCTGGTGAATTGTAGTGCCAAGATGATCAAGCTTCCAGTTCATGATACCACCTTTGCAGTATGTCTTCTTCCACATATCTGGACAACTCATGACTGAGCCCCTATCAAGAATGCCTGTGACTATGCATTGGAAGTCATCTCGTGCCAAAACCTGGATAGAATTTAAACAAGACAAGGAGGATAATTGTGTGAAATATACTATACGCCTTTCTTCTGAAACTCTCATAGTTTGTATCAGTGATCTCCAGTGTGGCTTTGATCATCTCCTCTTTTGTATCAAAGGATGGAAGAGAAGAATGGGTTGTTTCACAGTATGTAACAGACTCAGCTGGAGTCCAAACTTGAGCATCTAGTAAGTATTGCAACAACAACAATAATAACATAAATTGACACACATGATTGAATGAGATTGTCCCTCAAAAGTGCACCCAGATGGTAAATATGGCCATATTCACTAGTTCCCTCGTCCCTGGGGATGGATAGTACTGACTGGATGAGTTTGGTGCAGGCTGTATTGCCAATGATAGGAGCTTGTTTGTGGAACTCAAGAAGAAAATATCCAACAATCCTGGCAGACATTAATTCATTATCAGGGTCCTTGGTTTGCTCTTCAGATTGCAGAATGATGTTGTAAGCTTCAAGCCACTCAGGTGATACACCCAAGCATTGAATACAATCAGAGTTGACTTCAGGAAGGGCCTGGGGTGTGAGGGAAGGAGATATGGGGTTTAGAGCTACCACCACAGAATGGGAACCTAGCCAGGCATAGTAAGTCACTAAGAGGGTAAGTATGCAGGCAAGTGCAAGAAGAATAGTGACAAGCATGAAGGGTGCCAGTTCAGATAGGACTCAGAGCTTGTATGGCTGTGCTATGGAGTGTCTTATGTTTGCATCACATTTTAGGTTTGTACAGACAAAGAAAAATAATTTAATCAGATAGTCTCATATCTTGAGCAACCATCCCAGTTGATGAGCATCCAATCATTGTAAATGCACAGCAGTGTTGACATCTGGGCACAACTTCCAATCTATAGAATCAAAAGGTGCATGCTGAAATCTCTCACCTTGAGCACTGTCATGTTCCAATCCTCATCTTGGTGTTAGGCAGATTGTTGGGACATGAAGTAAATTCTTTTGACAAGTGGGGACTGATCATGATGATCCAAACTACATGATGGACACTACACCATGATGAAACAAGGTCCTGGGTTCATTCCATTTGTACAGTTGAAACTGCCATGCCTGTCCCATCATCATCATCACACACATGACCCTCTCCCATGCATCCATACCAAATTTTTGGAGTACATTGTAGAGATAAATCCAGCAAAGGCAGTGCAAGGGTTTGAAGTCCAAAAAGAAGAGGTGGGGATAAGAAATAGGGAGGTGTACAAGTACAATGCACAGGACAGACACAGCTTCTTGGAGGAACCACTTGGTGTTGTACAGTATATGGTAATCAATGCTGTCAGTTAAGCAAAGATCACAATGGAGAACTGTCAAAGTCCAAAACTTTCCAGAGGAATTCTGATGGAACTCCATTGGGAGATGTTAGGAGTTCATGTAGGAGATGTTAGGAGCTCTGGAATGGAGATGTCGGAGTAAGGACATTGGTGCAGGACTTATATGTTGTGCCCTTGCTGATCCCCTTGTCCTTGTATTTTGGAGGTTGGAGTTCTGAGGAGATAAGGAGATAGGAATTTGGATTGTTGACTATACAATATTTGCACTGAGGAGTGCTTGGAGTTACATGAGAGATTATATACTAAGGAGTGGTTCAGAGTTCATAATGGAGAATGTAGGAGAATGTAGGAGATAAGTAAGGAGGAATGTGGAGATTCATAATCATATATGGAGGCTATGGACTTGAACAAGGAACTACAAATAGGGAAGTCCTGAGGCTGTGCATGGAAGTCTGATAGGAGATAGACAAAGTCTGATTGTCATATCCATACATATCTCCTGCCCTTCTCCAGTCCATCTCTGGACATCTCCTGACTATTTCTGACATCTCCTGATCATCTCCAATATCTCCTATAGGACTTTGTCCATCTCCTATCAGACTTCATTCATCTCCTATTGGACTTCTGTGCACAGCCTCAGGACTTCTCTATTAGTAGTTTCTTGTTCAAGTCTATAACCTCTGTTTATGATTATTCATCTCCACGTTCCTCATTAGTCACTTCTTAGTCATTCCTTACTCATCTCCTACATCTCCTACATGAACTCCTAACATCTCCTAACAGAGTTCCATCAGAATTTCTCCAGAAAGCTTCAGACTTTGACACTGATAGAAGATAGACAAAGTCTGATAGGAGGTGTTGGAGATGATCAGGAGATGTCAGAGATGATCAGGAGATGTCCAGAGATGATCAGGATATGTCTGGAGATGATCAGAAGATATGCATGGATATGACAAGAACATGTTTTCTAATCAGATAATATCAGAAAAGTAGGCAATGTCAGAGTATCAAGGGGACATACTGACTTTATCCACTTGTATTGGGGGACCAATTGAACATGTGAGGGTAGGTGCACTCTCCTGTTTGATCTACTGAAGATCTTTCAGGCATTTTGTAAAGCTCACATGGAAAGCTGAAAAGTTTCAAAATAATTAGGCATCTAGCCAGGCATAGAAAAAAAACCCCACTCACATTGGCCTTTGTACCTTTCAAGATGGTGTTCTTATCTTGCATTTTAGCTTTGTTTTGTTTGATCTGCTTGACTACCTTGATATCTTGAGTGTCAGCATAGTGACTTCCAAAGTGATAAGGGCATGTGAGGCAGTGCAGTACTTGTCTCTATGCCTTAAGTCTGGGCAGGGTGGTGGCCCAGGTGGTGTCATCAACTCCATCAGCAAACTTACATTTTTTCTAAATCCATTATTATAATATAAAAGTGTCTATATTTTACTATTCTTCTAGTTCACATTTTTTTCTAAATTTACTATTGTAATCTGAAAGTGCCTATATTTTACTATTCTCTAATATTAACACTTTTAGACCAAAATAGATTAGAATAGTTCAAAATAGATAATTAGTCATTAAGTATTTCAATCAAAAAGTGTCAGAATAGTCACTTTTAGATCACAATAGTGAGTTAGAAAAACTGCAAATTTGCTGATGTGACCACCATATGGAGAAAAACATTGGAATAGAATTCATGTATCAAAGGTGGAGGGATATGAAATATAAAAAGTAACAGAGGATGCAATGTGATAACACTGGGAATAAGTTAAAATTAAGGGGCAAAGGCAACCAAAGTGTTCAAGTAACTAAGATGACTCTCAGGCAGAAAAGAAGAGAATGAAAGGAAGAACAAAAAGCTTGAGGAAAGTACTCTGCAATAATCACCTGGAATAGTCTCTGGACATATGAACTACCTGAGTGCAGGCAGCATGAAGCACAAGCAATTAGGAGTCAGATGGTGACTCTAGCCCAAGTGGAAATTCCACAAATGTTGGCACCCCCTTAACATGTGTTTAGATTTCTGGAAATTGGCCTGAATATATTTCTGGGTACCATCCAGTACATGGATTTTATATTAGCTAGGCTGTGCATGAGATGAGTTGATAACTTGAAGAAATTAAAACTTTGCCACTATACCTTCTGAGACAGTGTGGTTAAACCATAATTGGAGAGTTTTGAATTCAGAGTGGAGATTTCGATCTAATGTAAGTATGTTCCAGAGTTGCTGTATGCCCCCTTGCTGCTTGAATGTATTGGCAATGTCTGGAAATCCAAAGGATTCCAACATTGCCAATGCAGTAGCAGCATGATCTCAGATCAGCAAACTTGCATTTTAAAAGTGTCTATATTTTACTATTCTTCTAATTTTAGATACCTTTAGACCAGAATAGGTTAAAATAGATAATTAGACATCAATTATTTTGATCAAAAAGTGTCAGAATAATCACTTTTAAATCACAATAGTGAGTTAGAAAAACTATTAGTTTGCTGATGCAACACATACAATGACTAAAAATGGAATTACATACTTTTATTTTGTTGATATCTCAGCAACAACACAATATATTCTTATAATATCAGGAAGTGAAATGTAGAGAATGAAGTTCTCTTATAATATATAGTTGGATCAGAATAGCATAATTTTTAGATTTGATTATGCTAACATTGTGTAAAATGGTAAGGAGGTCACTTTTTGACCCTAGAAAACATTGATTTTCAGAACTTGCTTCCAGCCAGAGAAATGTAGTCCTAGTTGATTGAATATAGGCACAAAAATAATTACAAGGGTTGTCTGCTTGGATCTTGAGATATGGGCCTTGAAAGATACTAATTTTGAGTCAAGAATGGCAAAACAGCCCTAAATTGGTGTCTTTTAAGGCCTATATCTCAAGATCTAAGCAGGCAATCCTTGTAATTCTTTTTGTAGCCTATATTCAATTAACTAGGACTACATTTTTCTGGCTGGGAGCAAGTTCTGAAAATCAATGTTTTCAGGGGTCAAAAAGTGATCCCTTACTATTTTACACATAGCACAATCAAATCTAAAAATTATGCTATTCTGATCCAGCCATGATATAGAGAATTTTATTCTCTGCATTTCACTCTCTGATGTCATAAGAAAATATTGTGTTGTTGTTGAGATATCAAGAAAATAAAAGTGTGCAATATCTTTATGGTTATTGTAGATGACAAAGTGTATATGTGTTCATACAAATGAGGAAATACATCAAGAAAAAAGAAACAAATGACCTCACAACTTAAGCAACCATGGCTTGTTGACAAGTGTCCAATCATCAATGATCTTCCAAAAATAAACCACTGCTAACTTGCCAACATGTCTCTGATGTGGATCAATCTACAGATGGATGAGTCAACAAAAATGCATAGAGCCAACAGTCATCTCTCACCTTGAGCTCTGTCACATTCCAATCCTTGATCTTGGCATTGGGCAGATCATTGGCCCAAGTAAAGTAAATCTTCCTGACTAGAACAACAACTCATCATCACTCACCTCACTCACCCACATGACTGAAAAGAAAACATGCACCATGATGAAACAACATCCTGGGTTCATTCCACTTGTGCAGTCAAAACTGCAATGTCTGTCCTGTTGTCACATACACACAACCATTAAACACTAAACTTGTCTAGGTGGGTAAGAAGTATAAAATGGGTGTGAGTCTCCTCAACCCTATAGAGGTGGTATGGCTGGAAAGGTCTAGAAGAGGAATGTAGGTGATAGATGAGGAGAATCCAGTCATGTCCAGAGTTGGTCAAAGATGGTCTGATCAAATATCAGGTTGGCCAGTGTTGAAGATGTGGTTGGACAAACAAGGAGAATGAGTTCTGTAGTGAACTCAAGAGGGGAACAGTTGGACAAGACTTAGACAGTAATGGAAGAAGTGGAGAGATGTATTAGTTGTAAAAACAAACTTTTTTATAGTCTGGGAATGCCTGAGACTGAGTAAATATGACTAGTGTTTTAAAGTCTGGTCCAGTCTGGTTTTTTACCCTATTTGGAAGGCAACCACTTTTGGAAATTTTTTAATCAAGGCAACTGGACTGAAAGATCAGTCCATAACCAGTCCAGAACCAGTTTGTGTGCTAAGCTGTGGCTGTACTGAATTTAGCTGAGACTCTTGGCTTCCAAAGTAATAAAGAAACTAAGTAAATCAATCCAGAAACAGCTGAGATATGGCCATTTTTGTCCCATATGTCATAAATTCAAGATCAGTTTCTATAAAATGCAAATAAATACCTAGAATTCCACAAAAATTGTGGTAACTAGGTCTGATCATGTACTACCAAGGCCAAGACAACCAGTTGACAACTGCAGTCCAGTTGTGATCAGTTATAGTCCAGTCCAATTGCCAGTTGTGCTACCAGTTGGCAACTGGACTTCAAAACACTAAATATGACAATACAATCAACAAAAAACATGTATGAAATGTGAGGAACTAATCCAAAACAAATAGGGGAATGAATGAATAAAGTCTAGGTATGGACCAATTGTGCCTGGCACAGGCTTTGGATGCATCAAGTCAGTCAGATCTATCAAAAGTAATCAGATGAAGGTAAAATGAATCAGAAGAAAGTGTAAGTAATAATAAGTTGATGAAAAATGTGAAAAACACTGAATATAATGTTGAAAAGTCGTTTGCTGGCCAGAGTGCTTGCGGGTGAGACGTGACAACGGAGGCAGCAGAAGTTATTCATGATAAGAGACAAGGTACAATGATAGTGCAATGTGTGAGATAAACTATGTATTATGTAAGCATAGCATATGAGTGAATGATTTATCTACAACATATAAACCTAGAGATCCTCAGAGCTCTGCATCATCTCCCAGGCATTCATGCCAAACTTTTGGAGCATGTTGATGCTATCAACAACAAAGTATCTCTGGACAATGCCTGTGCCCAACAAGACAGAAGTAGAGGATATTGGAATTGGCATTCTTGTCATAGTAGTATCATGTTGATTACATAATTGCACCTAACATAGTATGCATGTTCATAGTCTACAAACTCAGCTTTTCACCCTCATTGTACATCATCCCTGTTGCCTCAACTGCCCCCATTTCCATTGGAGGATGCTTGGAAAAAAGAGGAAGTGGAAGTGGAACTAGAAGTGAAGGTGGAAGTGAACACAGCAGAGGCAGTGAGGGGCCATGTTGTCAATCAATGTGCAAGAGGTCTTCAGCACAAGGGTTTGAAGCTGGAAAAGAAGAGGCAGGGGATGAGAAAGAAGAAAGTATACAAGTATGTATGCTCAGGACTGACACAGCTCCTTGGAGGAATCATTTGATATTGTACATGGTGATCAACACCATGGGTGAGAAAGAAACCATAATGATGGGGAACATGTTTTCTAACCAGCCAACATCAGAGAGAAAGTTGGCAACAACATAACATCAAGAGGAAGCACTTGCTTTACACACTTGCATAGGCAAACCAGCTTAAGGTACAGGGGTAGATGCACTCCCCTGTTTAACCTCCCAAAGTTTTTCAAGTGATCTGTGAAGCTTGCATGGAGAGCAGAAAAGTTCTATGACAATAAATATCCAGCTACATGTAGAAAAAAACCACCCACATTCCTCAAGATGGTGTTCCTATCTTGCAATTCCACCTCATTTTGTTTAATCTGCTTGATGACTTCAATGTCTTGGATGTCTGTGACATGCCAGCTTCTGAGGTGGTACAGGCATGTGAGGCACACTTGGGCATTGCAGAGGGTGGTGTAGTACTCATCATTGTGCCTGTCCCAGGGGATGTCATTGACTCTATGAATCATCCACAACAAGTGCTTTTGTCAACCCCACAAGACTCAGAATGACAAGAATGACACAGTCTCACCAGTCACAAGGGTCTTATCCACTCCAGATTGACCACCTTGCCTTCCAACCATTCCATGAGACTTTTTCATTTAGTGATGCTGACAAACCCAGCAGACAGCCCACCTCACATGCTTGACACATGTACTTGGCTCTGGGTATGTCTTTGGGAAGCCATGCAAGATATATAGCTTCAAGGGTGTATACATTGGCTGCATTGGATCCACCTGGTTTGGTGTATTGAGTCAGGCAGGCTTTTTGGAGTGCAAGAGTGGGTCCAAGGGAGATGTGCATTACTGTGAGGATCTGTGCAGGTTCACCATTGGCAACATAATCAATGGATGTTTTCAATTTGATGGCCTGGAGAGTGCAAGGAGCAACACACTGCTGACTAATACAGTCTACAGTAGCTTATCTGATTAGTACATGACCATCTCTTGGAATTGGCCAGCTACATCCTTTGAATCAGCACTATTGCAATTGCATTATGATGCATTACAATCATTTGCATTGTATTTGCATGATAACTTAAAAAATCATTACAATGAGCTGGTAATGGTAAAGTTACCATTTTAAGCCATGGTAAGCCCTTAGGAAGGTGTGGAGACTGAGAAAAAGAAAGGGTGCACCAGCCTAGGCCAAAGACAAGAGTAGATACTAGAGATCTTTTTTTTGTATTGTAGCACTCATGCATTAATCTTGTGATCTCTAGGCCAGAGTTGTACATTTCCACAATGTTTCAGGCATCATTGGACACTATACTTTCAAGCTACATGCTGTCATAAGTACTTACCTACTCTTCCCTTATTCAACTCATCAGTTAGGGCCAGCTTCTAGAGTCTGAATCTATTAGTGGTTTCAACAGATTAGCCACAAAGCATCCAAATAGTCCCTTGCAATAAGCCAATTGTTTTTGTGACCTTGACCTGCAGTGGATTGAGAAGATCAAGATTGAAAAAATAAAAAGTCATTCTTTTTCTCACAACATCCTTGGATGTCCACTTTCAACCATGCTTCCAATGAAGGCCTTGCAAGAAGTTTCCCATCAGCATAGCAGAGAGAGATCCATGTAAGAACCCAGATAAATGATTCAGCATCATGTGCATAGACATGCTTGATTCTCCCTTCCAAGTCCATCCCTGTAAGCAGTTCCATTGACATAAACAGGATCATGCCAGTACATTCATTCCCAGTTGGATTTGAAGTGGTTGTCACCAAGTCAAAGACATTCAACACACCAACAACATCATTCTCCTTACATTTCCACATGAGATTAGATGCACTAATGTCACAGTGTTGAATTGCATTCTTCCACAGTGCAAGATGGCCTTTGGCAATTGGCAGTAGTTAGTACATGTCTGATTCGAGCATGAAAAGACCATCACATTTCACCGTGTGCCACCAACACGTCAAGAACTGATTGCCTACCAGTTTCGTAATCTTCATCAACCCCTCGAAAACAATCATATAGAGTACCTGAGACCCTTCTTTCAGCAGATCGAGACGTCCCCGGATGATTGCTGTAGAGGAATTGGAGAACCTGTGGTTGAACACCATCACCAGAACATGGTTTCGGACGTCCGGTTCTATCTTCACGATCTCGTAAACCTTTTTAAAAATATCTGGTTCGCTCGTGCGAGATTCTTCGCCCCAAAAGAACTTGCCAACCAGGCTCTTTCCTGAATCAAACCTCCGACTTGTCACCGAATACACATTCGTCGCTCATCTGTTCAGACCATAGCAAGAGACTCGTTTCCCTGGGGAACAGTCTAATACAATGTCAACCTGACCTTCCTGGGGGTCGTCGATGAGCACTGTTGTCGTATCCCCACTAAGTTTGCCAAAATTAGGATCAACATGGCAATTTAAACCAGTGTCGGTTCTCGAACCGCTGCATGACAAGGAGGAGTACAACGAAGTGAGGGAGGTCTCGAATAAAATTCAGCGCCGAGCATTGTATTGCACCTTGGCGATCGTAGCGCCAAAGATGCAGGAGATCCCCTACCGCAACCCAGTCAAAATTCGAGTTATTCGAATGCGGCAGGAAACCAGATTACAAACCAACAATGGTAACGCAGATGGCATGTTGCCGAGCAGCATGAGATGCGAGCAACTCGGCTGCATATGACCCGATTTGGACCCAATGTTGGTTAGTATCACTGCTCTCGACCTCCGACCGCTTAGAACTGGATCCGGATCTCTCGTTCATACCATCACCTCCCTTCAGTTGGGGTCCAAGCGTAGTTTTCCTCTTCCGCGTTGCACCATCTATAGGAACGTCTAAATTTGATGACTCAACTGAGCAGTTGTCGCTTAGGGCTACATCACGTGCAATCAGCGTTAACCAATGAAATGAGCGGGAAATACCTACGTTCAACTGCGAAACTGGGCGGACGAAGACTGGGGTGTTGATACATAACCGAGATCTTTTTGGGAGAGATAAGTGTCGTCACGAGTATAATCTGCGTTGAAATATTCCTCAGAAGGGCTCGAAATTTTTGACCGACGCCACTTAAATTCGAACACAGTACGGATATCTCTCCAGCAAAGGGTCTCAGCACCCTTGGAAAGGCGTTTGGACGACAGATTAGCAACGGAGGGTGCAAGGACGACGTCGGGTTTGCGCTCGGAAACTATTCCCTGATAGTCTTGCTGTATTACCATGCCGTAGACTGCGAAAGCAAGTTGTTCGGAAGGCCTGCGGAGACCGACTTCATCAAGATCCTGAAGAAAAGAGAGTGCAATATTTGCAGCGTCCACAAATGGCTTGTAAGACTTGGACTCGCTGGGAGCCGAACAGCTAGTATAAAAGTCGTTCAGAGCAGGACGCCTGAAATATACAATCCCTACTAGTCCGTTAGGTATTTTCTGATATCGGCGGAGTCAACACCATCCTTGGACAATTTGCCGTTGCAGATTGGGAGCACACTGTCGAGACACGTTTTGAAGGCGAGTGCCAACACATCCTCCGTTACTGAGGACTGATCGCTGAAGCAGTCTGCCAGCAGCAACAGCAGCATCTTTTCCATATCACACCTTTCGGCCTTTTCGACGTCTCTCGCCATCCACGGTCCGATATTGTTTACGCTGGACAAAACAGGGTACTCAGTATGTGACAAGAAACAGGGAAACCTGACCGCTAACTGGACAGTGGCTCGGACGTCTTTGCTGCTCACAGCACTTCCAATGGACTGGGGTGTAGAAAGCAAATCAGCCGATACAGTTCTCGTCAGAGTCAGAGGATTCACGTCTAACTTGAGTGAGTTGTGGCTTCCACCTGCGCAGTGCGGACAACACGCTAGTATGCGCGCACGTGCACACTCATGACCCTTTTTGGGCGAGACACGACACCTCCTACTAAGCGTTGTTTTCAAGATCGGAAGTCGACCCGTTGTATGGGGATGGATTGTGTCAGTTGCGTGCTCGTCAGGACGACTCCAAATGCTCGTTTTCGGGAGAGAGAATCCTGAATTACAACTTAGTAGGAATGAACTTGTAATTCGAGTTACACGCTGAGTAGCTGCATGCCCACCAATGAAGTTTGAACATTCAATTATTAGCAATCCTCAATGTTCAGGCCTGAGCGCTTGAGCGCCTAAACAAGACGTCCCTCTTCCTGACCGGTCATGGAACCACGTGTTTTCTTTGCACCAATGATGAGATCAACGACTTGGGCATAGGCGACGGTATCCATCCAGGAGAGCAACTGCGTGCGAGAATGGATGAAAAAAGGGAAGACGGATCACCGAAAAAAAAGACACACAGAGTGAGAACGTAAGCGCAACGCACCCCGCGAACGAGCCGCCATGTCGAATACGACACGTCTGGCGCGTTGAGCACGTCCAATGCACATACGGTCTACAAATGCAAATGCAAATGAAATGAACTCTGAAGGTCTGTGTGCACTGTGCAGCTGCCTGTCATTGTAACCGTGACTCCATTGATCCATGGAATTGGATCGAGCATTTATTGGACTCATGAAAATGCTTTTTTTTCCCGACATAGTATATAGTTGGCGGGTAGACAACAAAAAGAGTATGCACCACAAGGTTCGTACAGGAAAGGAAAAAAAAACATCAAGAAAAAGAAACGAACGACCTCACGACTTGAGCAACCACGGTTTGTTGACGAGCGTCCAATCGTCGATGATCTTCCAAAAATGAGCCACCACTGACTTGTCGACATGTCTTCGATGTGGATCAATCTACAGACGGGCGAGTCAACGAAAACGCACGGAGCGTACCCCAATCGCCATCTCTCACCTTGAGTTCTGTCACGTTCCAATCCTTGATCTTGGCATTGGGCGGATCGTTGGCCCACGTAAAGTAAATCCCCTTGACTAGAACAACCGTTCGTCATCACCCACCCACACGACTGACAAGAAAACACGCACCATGATGAAACAACGTCCTGGGTTCATTCCACTTGTACGGTCGAAATTGCCAGGCCTGCCCCGTCGTCATCACGCACACGACTCTCTCCCAGGCGTCCGTGCCAAACTTTTGGAGTGCGTCGGTACTGTCGACGACAAAGTACCTCTGGACGGTGCCTGCGCCTGACGATGCAGAGGCGGAGGAAGTTTGGGAAGAGGAGGCAGAGGAAGTGGGACCAGAAATGGAGGTGGAGGTGAACGCGGCAGAGGCGGTGGGGGGGTCGCGTCGTCGGTCGATGTGCAAGAGGTCTTCGGCGCGGGGGTTGCCGGCTGCTGCTGCGCGTTCGCGTGCGGCGGACGAGGATTCGAAGCTAGGAAAGAAGGGGTAAGGGTGAGAAACAAGGAAGCGTACAAGCGTGTATGCTCAGGACTGACACGGATTCTTGGAGGAATCGTTTGACGTTGTACATCGTAATCAGCGCTGTGGGCGAGGAAGAGATCATGATGATAGGGAACATGTTTTCTAACCAGCCAGCATCAGAGAAGAGTTGGCAACGACAGAACATCGAGGGGACGCACTGGCTTTACGCGCTTGCATGGGCAAACCGGCTGACGGCGCAGGGGTAGGCGCACTCCCCTGTTTGACCTCCCGAAGCTTTTTCAAGCGATCTGTAAAGCTCGCATGGAGTGCAGAAAAGTTCTATGACAATAAAAACAATCAAACGATCAGGTGGGAACAGAAAAAAAACCACTCACATTGGGCTTGGTGCCCCTCAAGACGGTGTTCCTGTCTCGTAATTCCACCTCGTTTTGTTTAATCCGCTTGACGACTTCGATATCTTGGGCGTCTGCGACGTACCGGCGCTTG
>JBBPTK010000611.1:0-13251 GCA_038094135.1 Spongiforma cf. squarepantsii
AACGAGAACTGGCCTGTTCCAGCTCGTTAGAGACCCGTGCAAATTCATCGGCAAGGGCAGGATGCTCGGTACGCAGCTCATCAACAGGAGTGCGAAGTTGCAGAGATTGAGTCCAGACGACTGACCGTCCTTGCTCGAGCCACTCGACAGCCATATCAGGGTGACCAGCTTCAAGCGCTGCTGCTGCTGCGCCTCGTGCTATACCAGCTGCGTCGACGAGTACACGGTGACGCTCTGTGAGTGACAGGCCAAGCCAAGCCAAGTGAGGAAGGAGACTAATGGCAGTATTATATGCGTTGATCAGATTCTGAGAATTTCCTTCGAGTTCTGCAGACAAAATCCACAAGCGTGCAGCTTTAAAGCGATGGAAAGAGGATGCTGTGGAAGACTGAGCAGCTGCCGAAAAATGCTCCATAGCTGCAGAAAGAGCCGATGGGCCGTGAGAATGGTTGAAACGCATCAAGAACGAATTGCCAAGATCGATAAGTCGACGTGTTTTCTGCGGATGACCATCAGGCGTAAGACGAACGGCCTCTTCGCCCACCGAAATGGCCTTGACGACATCTTCTAGATTGCCAAGACGTCCAAAGCACTGGAATAAGGAATTTGCGAGGTTGCCTAGCTGTCAGGGTCTGTCTGGGTGGGCATCAGGGATAAGACGAACGACCTCCTCTTCTATGGCGATGGACTTGGTCATGTCCGCTGGATCACCGAGGCGTTCAAAGCGGGAATGCAAGGAACTCGCGAGGTTACTAAGCCAACTCGATTTAGATGGATGACCGTCAGGAGTGAGGTCGACAGCCTTTTCGAACAGAGAGATGGACTGGTTAATGTCTGCGAGATCACTGAGGCGCTGAAAGCGACGGAGTAGTGCGATCCCGAGGCTGCTAAGGTGACTTGGTTTGTCTGGATGACCATCGGGGGTGAGACGGTCAGCCTCTTCGAGCAGCGGAATGGACTTCTTGATGTCTGTAAGGTCACCGAGACGTTCAAAACGAGCAAAAAGTGAAGTCCCAAGATTTTTCAACAGAGCAGATTTATTTGGATGGCCATTGGGAATAAGACGAACGGCTTCCTCGAACATGGAAATGGCCTTGGTAAGGTCAGCAAAGTCTCCGAGATGTCCGAATCGACAGGATAACGAAGAACCGAAAGCGTTCAATTGACTTGGTTTGTCCGGATGGTCGTCAGGAGTAAGACGAATGGCCTCTTCCATCATTGAAATGGACTTGGATATATCAGCCGGGTCACCAAGGCGTTCAAAGCGATAGCGTAGTGAAGTCCCGAAACTGTTGAGGATAGTGGGTCTATTTGGGTCATCCAGAGGAGTAAGTCGAACCGCCTCCGCAAATTTATCAATGGATTGGGTAATATCGGTAAGGTTGCCGAGACGTATAAAACGATCATATAAGGCGAGCGCGAGGTTGTGAAGCCGAGTTTGTTTGTCCGGATGACCTCCTGGAATAAGACGGATGGCCGTCTCAAGTAGCGAAATGGACCTGGTGAGGTCGGCAAGATCGCCGAGGCGTTCAAAGCGACGAGATAAGGAGGACCCGAGACGGCTCCACAGGTATGGTTCGATTGGATGACCGTCAGGAGTAAGACGAAGAGCTTCCTCCCTCGTCGAAATGGATTTTGTGATATCTGCGAGGTCACCAAGGCGTACAAAGCGATGATATAAGGAGTCCGCGAGCGCGTCAAGGCAACTCGGCTTGTACGGATCATCGTCAGGAGTAAGACGGACAGCGTTGTTAAGCAATGAGATAGATAGTGTAATATCTGCGAGGTCGTCAAGGCGTAAAAAGCGACTCGTCAATGAGGTGCCTAGATTTCCAAGGTAAACTGGTTTATCCAGATGGCCATCTGGAGTACGACGAGTGGCTTCCTCCGGCAGTGAAATCGATCTGCTGATATCCGTAAGGTCGCCGAGACGTTCAAAACGAAGCCGTAACGAGAACCCCAAGTTTTTTAAAAGGGCTGGTTTGCTTGGATGAGCGTCAGGAGTAAGACGTATGGCATCTTCGAATACCAAGATGGACTGTTTGAGGTCTGTGAGGTCACCAAAGCGTTCGAAGCGATGATATAACGAGACTCCAAGGGTGTTGAGCTGAGCTGAGCTGAGCTGCGCTGGCCATGAGGAAGGAGACGAACTGCCTTCTCTCCCGTCGAAATAGCCTTGGAAAGGTCCGCCAGGTCACCAAAGCGCTCAAAGCGAAGAGACAACGCGTTGCTAAGATTGTTCAACAACTTTGGTTTGATCTGGTGGTCGTCAGGAACAAGACGGATGGCCCCGTCGAATATCGAAACGGACTTGTTGATGTCTGCGAGATCACCGAAGCGTTTGAAGCGACCAGCCAACAAGGATGCAAGGAAGTCGAGCCTTAATGGTCTGTGGGGATCAACCTCTGGAATAAGACCAACGACCTTCTCCATCATTAAAATGGACTTGGTGATGTCTGCAACATCACCGAAACGTTCAAAGCGACGAGAAAACGAGCCCGCGAGGACGCTAAGCGAACTTGATTTGTACGGATGACCCTCTGGGATGAGACGAATAGCTTCCTTCCTCAGAGAAATAGACTTGGTGATGTCTGCGACGTCGCTGAGATGCTCGAAGCGACACTCTAACGAGTATGCGAGGTCATTAAGTCGATCCGGTTTGTCTGGATGACTTGCAGGAGTAAGACGAACCGCTTCCTCTCTTGTCGAAATGCACTCAGTGATGTCAGCAAGATCACCGAGGCGTTTAAAGCGAATCGATAACGCATTTCCGAGGTTGCCAAGCTGACCCGGTTTGTCTGGGTGACTGTCGGGCGTAAGTGTACACGGAAATGGACTTGGTGATGTCTGCGTGGTCACCGAGGCGTAAAAAGTGATCGTATAGAGCACTTCCGAAATGGTTCAGAAGAGCCGGCTTGTTCAGATGGCCATCAGGCGTAAGACGGATAGCTTCCTCCAGCGTCGAAACGGACCTCTCTACATCTGCGACGTTCCCCAGCCGCGTGAAACGACGGTGCAGTGAGACCCAAGGCCGATCAAGCATCGTTGTCTGTCCGGATGACTATCTGGAATGAACTGCATAGCTTGCTCCAAGCTTGAAATCGCCTCTTCAAGGCCGCCAAGGTCACCATCGACCATGAACTGACGACGCAATTTGTCCCCTAGCAAGACTAGTAATGCAGGTCGGCGAGGATCACAGTACGACAATGGAAGCAACATTTTCCGTACGCGTGGAATGAAATCCCCACTACTCTCATGCTCTGCCTGTGGCTCTGTTGCGGACACCATCGCGCGCGTATTGGCCATTTGTAATGCGAAGCGCCCAGCTCGAGGAGCATAGCTGTCCTTCGAAGAAAGCTCCACCACACCGACAAGTAGATCCATCCCTTCCTTCTTGTCCATCTCGTCACCTACCCTCTGGAAGCGAGACAACAAAGCAAAGCCAAGTTGAAGGACCGTCGCAACGTGATCTGGGGGACCCACAAAGACAGAATGCTTCCCGATACACGACGACTGACATGTCAAGGTCAAGGTTGTCGCGAGTAACCCGTCCTTGAATGAACATCGCATTGGCCAAGTTGAATAACAGCAGAGCGACAGGGATGGTCTGCAGGGCAACCGTACTGGACACGCTCGAAATACGTCGTCATGGCCTCATCGAGATCGACTGGGCTCTGATGTGGCGATATCGTAGGAAAGCATGATGACCGTTGTCTGTAAGCTGTCCTAGCCGACACATTTCCTCCGACTCAGAAAACTACCATATCAACATGGTTTAGCAACGACGAGCACAAATGGAATAAGACCCAGCCTCTCACATTGAACCTCGTTCTATGTTCGCTTGCGTTGCAATGATGCTGGTTGACACTAAATCTCAGTGATGAACACGAGGGTAAAACTTCGACCTGAAAAGTGGACAACGTGACGGCTAATAAATCATAGGTTAGAGAACGGGCGCAAAGGTGAATCAAATTTAACGCTCACTCTTGCTAAAACAAGACCCTTCATTTCGACCAAGGAGATCTCTGACGATGATCGAAAATGACCAAAGGAGTTCCCCATTCCCAAGTCTCGGTCCAAACTCAAAGGATGCGTAGACCTCGAACGACACGACAGACGATAAATTGGAAGACCTAGAATGCATTTCAGTATGAGCAGATAGGACACATGGGCGACAAAGCAGACGAACAAACAAGTCTCTTCACCTCACTCCACAATGTCCTCACTTATCGATACGGGCTTGTTCAAAAACGTCTTGGTCGTCCCGTTAAATTCCACAACCATGTAGAAACCTGCAGGCAGTCGGCGAATTGGATTCACAACACCGGTGGCACAAATGTCTGTGAAAACGAACGTGAGCAATCTACTTGAACCTGCTGAGAATTATTTACATACGGGTTATGAAGACATGTTCGCTTTTCGAGTCAGATGACGAGCACGATTCCAGAGAGGCTTCTGACTTGGCTTTTTCCAGACGGTGTGAGTGATCGCATTGGCAGCCCAAGGTTGGAGGTAGGGTGTGGACGGACATTCGTCATGAGCACTACTTCAGTGACATCAGAAATGGAATCCAAATACTTAAGCCTGTCTCGGACTCGACTGTCGTTCCCATGGCAAACACAGGATAGATCTCAAATCAGGGAAGTTCCTGGTCCGCACGCGTCGCACCAAAGTGTTGTGGTGTTGTGCAGGTGCAAGCCGCGTCTATCAGCGAGTTGTCTCGGAGAACTGTACAGAGCGCGTGCAAAACCGAGAAGAATGGCGTGTAGGACAGGATTTGAATTGACTCTTTGCGTTTTAGCCATGAGTGGTCCTGCATGCAATGGTAAACATGTTGACGTGGCGTAGTGTGTGTTTGGTTTGACGCAACCACTGCAGGTCGCTGAGCATGTTCAACTAAACCAACTAATTTTTTTCATGACTCTCTTTCTACAACGACCTTCATCAGTGATCACTGCCTAGCCTGAGTCGACAGGACGCAAAACTTTCCAACTTCGCCATATCGTCCTACATACCAAGTCTAGCTGCATTCGCACCGTCCACTGTGACAGACACCTTTCGTCCCCCTTCCAATATCCACATTCTCACTGTTCCCCAGCCCTTGACTGAAGGCCAATCCAAGCTACCAAATGTTCGGGTCGAACTCGATACATCCAAAGGTTGTCCCAGGCCTCCAGATTCATGACAATGCAGGAATCTGATGGCACCACCGAAGATGCGATGGACAAGATGGCTAATGCTAATTGGGTTCATTTTGCATGTCATGGCGTGCAAGATTCTCTCGACCCACTCGACAGCGGACTTTGCCTCGCAAACCATCGTCGTATGAGACTCTCGGACATCATCCGGCTGTCTCGCCCACAAGGTGGACTCGCCTTCCTCTCTGCTTGTCAGACCGCAAAGGGAGATGAACAACTGTCAGAGGAATCGGTCCATCTGGCTGCGGAGATGCTTCTCGCTAGATACGGTGGTGTCACTGCGACGATGTGGTCAATTATGGACAGAGATGCGCCAAAAGTGGCAAGGGATGTGTACGAGCATCTGTTTAGGGATGGCAAGGTTCCAGATAGCGGGGAGGCTGCAGAAGCATTGCATCGGGCAGTGGTGCGTTTGCGTGACGAGGACAAGGTACCATTGTTCTGTTTATTCATTTCGGTCGGTAGAACTACTTTATCTTGTTTTGCGAACTGCTGTTCCCCTTTTCCCTCTGTCCTCTCAACATTGTAGGCGTCACTTGTATTTTCCTACATAGACTAAGACTTGATCGAATCTCCACCTTTTTCAAGGTAACTAGACGTCCTACTTCTGATCAGGTGCAAACTGAGACCTCAAATACTCCAGTCCCTTCCCTCACACTTCGTAGTACTTACGTGATACTACCCTTCTCGCACTCAAACCGGACCCTTAGCAACGAGAGTTTTGGTCACCGCAGCCGGAGTTGCGTAGTTGCTGACTTTGAAAGACCCAGGTTCACTCGCCTCCCCGCTCTTGTGCTACTCGCTATATCTCTACTGTCTGACTTTCTGTCCATCGAGGCGTCCTGTCGGCACGGTCGAAAACTCTTGGAATGTTCCGTACGCCACAGTCATTCTCTTTCAAGTTAACGGAAACTCACAAAGCGATCGTCTCGTCGATCTCATGAGATGGCCACAGCGTTCACGCGTTACGACTTGAGGGCATAAACCTGATCGTGAGTACTATTTTTCAGTGCATATCCGTAATGGCCCCCGGATAACTATTCTTCGCTCGACAGCCAGAGATGGCGCGATGGTTATCACCCGCTCGTGGAGCTTCATGCCGCACTCGAAGATGCTGATGGCTCAAAGCTCCCCAAAATAGATATTGCATCCCTCCCTCATCAACCTTCAAAGCGCAGATCCACGTTCTTGAATACCCCCTCGCGCTTTGCATCTCCTTCGACAAATGAAGTCAGTCGTTGACCTGTCCCCTAGGCAGACTCGTGCTTGGAAATGGTTTGTTCATGTGCGCTAACGGGGCTGTTGAAGAAGAGGAAACTACGCTCCTGACTCCCGGTGCTGATGCCCCACCGTCGAGGATCCCACGTTTCAGCTCGCACATGAGCTTGAACTGGCGGTGCAACGGCAACAGCAGTTACTTGAGCACTGGTGAAAGCCACGATCGAAATCGAATCAGTATACGCGTCGAGAGGGAAAAGACCTTCGTGGCGCTCCTTGTCGAGCGCGTCCCAGACGCCACCTTACTCCCCTCTTCGTTCTTCTAATACGAGCGGCTCTTCCTCGCGCTCACCTGCTTTCACTTCTATCCCTCGTCGTCGTCAGGTTGCGACCTCGAATACTGTAATTTCAAGCAGTCAGGGTAATCGATGGGAACAGCGGTGGGTTCGGACACCACTGGTTCTTGGGACGCTTCTGTGTTGAAGCTATAGCTAATGGTATAGTAGGCAAAACTGATGTATTCGTTAGTGGAATCTGCGTACTCTGCGAGGAGAACGCGTGAGACGTTCTGATGGACGCCTAAGCTGGGCTGAGGGTGTAACAATCCAGTCGTACATGAGGCTGACGAGAAGATGATCTCTTCACCGCCACTCTCAATGGCCATTGAACGTCGAGGACGAGTTGTACATGCCAATCGTGTTACGTCGCGTCACAGGAGACTTACAGGTCCTAGAAGGTATCAACAAATGCTGTAGTAGTCGAAATGAAGAAGGAATGGGACCCGATCAACGCAGTCTTTCTCGATAAGAATGTCGAGAGCAAGATGGTCATCATTGACTGAATCGTCCTGGCCGCGTCGTCCCATCAGGAAAAGTACAGGTTCCTGATATTCAAAGTGACAATTGAATTGTAACGGTGCTCGTTGTGAAGGTCTTATAAGCCCTTGCAAGGGCTTATAAGACCCTTATAGGTGAGTCAGATCTTTGCGACAAATAAAACAAGATTGTTGTGTGATATGCTATTACAGTTGGATTAGATACAAATAGGCTGCTTCATATTATTGGAAAATACTGCCAAAATATAGGCAGTATCTACACCTCTCCCAATAAGGCCACTTCAGCATCACTACCCAAACCAAGTCAACACCAGTGGTAATGCCCATATAGTGTAATCCAGACGTTTTTTGAGCAAGTTAGCTGGCCTCAATATGGAAGACAAGCCTTGTAGCAACAGCATCATAGTTATAAACTATCTCTTGCAGATGTGTTGGAACTGATGTAATACTTTGGTAATCCAGTCCGTCGATGAGCAAGCCCGTTAATGAACTCGTAATCCTCTCGTTTCCTAGAGTATGTAAGTCATAGTTTACTCTAGGGGGAATAGATTCGTGCACAGTCGTGCCCCTTGCTTTACTAGTCCAATCATAAGGTCACGTGCACCAACTTCAATTCTCTACAATATGGATATTGAGTAAGTAGTAGCCGCCACTAATCAACCATGCAGACTACGATATGACTGGAGTGGAATAATACAAACATGCTAAATTATTGAGTACGATGAACGACAAGCCAATACTACTCGACAATAACAAAAAGTCATTTGATATTGATGTCACTGTCATATCTCAAGTCTTCCACATCAAGCTTGCTTCCACTGGCACTATCATAGCCATCATCTTCCGAGCATTCGTCATCGCTTTCTGGAAAGTCCTCATCAATTTCCTCAGGCTCCCTGTCCTCATTGTGCAAGTCCGTGTTCCCGTAAAATTCATTGCAGTTGTCACTCAGTGTTTGATGCTCAAGATCAACTTGCATTTCTAGATCATCGTCATCCAGTTCAGCTGCCTCTATGCCCAATGCAGGGTGTTCACTGTCTGGCATTTGGGAAACATGGCCTACTCCTATTCCTGCGAATCTAGCAAACATATCGCGGTCCACAAATCTGTGGATGTTTGGTCAGTGAAGGCTAGGCTAAATGGATACTAGATTCTAACACTGAACATATGACTTACATATTGACGTAGAACGCGGCCCAATCGTCTACTTCTCCAGGGAGCCTGGCCAACGAGGGGCCAGGTGCTAGCAGTTCATGTGTACAACCATCAGAGAACACCGGGATCAAGTGACAGCTGCGAAGCACCAACGATGGGTCTAAGAACCCAAAGGGCGCATGGTCAGGATGATCTGGGACAAATCCAACTTTAGGCAGCCATGCCTCCTTGAATCCCCATCTGTGATCTCGATCTACCCCGAGCCAACGAACCCAGAGCACTTCCATGCTCTGCTCCAAATGTGTCATGCCGTCCTGAGGGAAAGATACCTTGATATGGAAAGCCATGAGAACTCGAGCATACCAAAACGGATGTTCGTCATCTTTGGACGGTGTCATGATGACGTCTCCATGTGCCATTTGAATGGTATCATGATCCCGGCGAATGTCATACGTTGTATAGTTAATGCGTAATAACTTCGATCTGACAATTGAGTCAGTGTTCGTTAGTCTTATTGCATTTCGCTGGTGGGAAGTGAAGCTGCGCTCATCGCCATCGTAATCCAGACCTAGCAGCCTTGACAGCAAATGGTCTTTCAGCGACTGCATGAGGGTCTCCTTAGTAAAGGTTGTCATCATCAAATGGACTGTGTTGAGTAGTGAGTATCGAGAAAACATACCTTTATCGCAGGGTCACTCCGATTCTCATACAGCATTTGGGGTAGACTGAACACGTTGTCCTGCCTTGGTTTATTGGTCATAAAGTGGTGAACGAGTGGAGAAGAGCTCTCGTCGTCTACCTCCTCCAAGCAATAATTGTTTTGTCGCCGGAGGATCGTTTGACGTCTTTCCTGCCTGCTAAACTGTGCTTCGACAGCTTTCTTATTAGAATCACCGTAAAACCGTTTGATCATACGGTGTGCCTGCTCCCCCTTACAGTTAGTGAGCTAACATAGCCTTGGGTGGTGTAAACATGAAGTACGTACGACCTGAGTGGTGTACAAGTCAGTCGTACCAAAAGCTTTTATCATCCGGCTGTAGTCCCCAAGCGCATGGAATTTGTATGTATTGATATTGAATGATTTTGGAAGACGGCTACTGTTTGCTGGTTTCTTCCTACAACCTAATTGAATATCACCAAGTTCCCTCCTCTGCCTTTGAGCAGATTCTCGTGGGAGCTTCCTGGTCTCAAATGCCGGGCACGTGGTTCTCTGAAACTGACATACTTGCACACCTAGCCATCGGAGAGCTTGGTCAAGTTGAAGGTAAGGGTGGTATCCATATGCATTCTAAGCTTTGCTAATGCATGCCATTCTGCGAGCTGGAATAGCAGAGCTTGCACAATATCTTCATGCTCAGGGGGAAATAATCCTTTGAACACTGGCAAAGCACACTGGATTAGGCATGTTAGCTCTCAGACTCTGAGTTTAGGGGATGTGGTCGGACCTGTAACACGTTCTCGAAATGCCATGCAGGGCGCTGACTTGTATCAGCCACGTTGCCCGGAAAATGACAAATAGCTTCCCCAAAAGATGGGACTGCAGTAAATCTATGGAAAAATTAACTTCTGGCACAAAAAGTAAGATAGATCAAGTACCTCTCATTCAACAAGTCAATGTGGTGTGGGTCAATCACAAAAAGAATGCGGAACAAGTGTTTCAGAATGGACTTCAGCACGCCCAGCTCAAACTCATGCATCAGATCAACTACTAGCTTGGAGTGAATGGAAAAGCCCAGGGGTGAGAGCTGTTCTGTGAAAGCATTCTATGCCAAAAGGCATTCAAGTTAGTAGACCTCACCATAGCTTCGAGGGATTGCTTACCTACCAATGTTGGGACCAGGGAATAGGGCTTCAATATGCGTTCCACCACCACACTCTTCAATGGCTTGCCAAGCTCATACAAGGCACGCCTGGCCGCAAGCACAAGATGTTGCCAATGTAGTCTGGCATGCATCAACCGTGAAGAGAGATCAGTGAGAAATCCAAAACAAGGAAAGATGTTTTGGGCAAATGGCAGCGTGGACACGGGCAAATGCCCTTATCCCATATTGTAGCAAGAAGAACCCTAGAGAAATTATTCAGTGGTTAGGACATCTTAAACATAGTGCTCACTTTTCAGGGTAATCTGCAGAGTAGGTGAATATTTGTGGATACACCCGTCTCTCAATGCCATCAAAACACTTCACCACTATGCCGTCTCGGTAGGCTGCGACAAAATCTGCGTCCAAAAGAACTTTCCATATTGCATGAATCAGTTCTCGTTTACAATGTGTGAGAAGGTCTGTGTTATTCTTGCGGTTCGTAATGCTTGATAGGAAACTGCGAATGGAATTGGAGAGCTATTTCCCTGTTCAAAATACATATAGGCCAAATGAATTCATACACACACCTGTGGAATGAATGCAACGGGATGGCACGCTTGGTTGTCTGCTTTGTGACGGATATATTTTGATTGGTTCCCAAAGAATAGATAGACAGGCCATGCAGACGCATGGCCGAACTGGCACAGTTTCGTTGAGTCCGACCACAACATAACTGCTGCAATAACCCTTTCCAGCTCGCAACCGTCCGTCCGTCTTTGCTTTTGGATATCATCTTGTGCTTCATTCCAAGCGTCCGACGTGTATAACTTGTCATAAACAACTTGTTCCTCGTTTGTACCTGGCATCTGCCAGATCTGTTTCGAGTGATAGGTTATTTCTGTGTCATTACCAAGATGTAGCAGCCTACCTTTCTGAAGGGCATCAGATGAAAGTATTTTGCCATAGGGTCAGCAAAAGCTGCCCATATAACTTCTAGGATCGGCTGATAGTAGAAGCCCTCAACGCTGAAAATCTTTCCGTTCCCTGCGCAGTTTCTCTCTCTCGTGGGTACGACAATGTCCACGCTAGTTTGAATCCAATTGTCCCTGACGAAAGGGTGATCATTCGGTAATTCCTTTTGGGCTGCATCTAGTTGGGTGGTAGCCGTCTGGGCATCGAAAGCAACTAGTTCTTCCAGACAAAAGTCCGGTGCACGGATAACTTCAGTAATGAGTCGTGTAATTTCTGTGGCAGATTTCTGCGCACCGCCAGACAACACCCATGTCATCAGTCGCCATACTGACATGTTGGCCCAAGGCCAAGGTGGTGCTCGATACTCAGTGGATCCGTCAGCCAGAAGAACTTGTGAAGACCGGTGGCTAGTCTGTGATAGGTCGACAGGGGAGACAAAGGCGTTGGGATCATGGGTTGGACAGTGTCGGTATTTACGTGCGATGCCGAAGGAGTTCAACTGAGTACGGAATGAATTGAATACATGCAAAAATACATGCTGCACTGTGGACAGAGGGCCATGGGGTGCACTGATGGGTACAGGGGGCTCAGGTAATTGATCATGGAACCTGGCTGGCAGTCTGTGGATATGAGGACCAAGGGGAACTGGCTCGGTCAACAATTCGGCACCCGTGGCAGCAGACACCGTAGAAGGCTGAGGCTGCCTCTTGGAGGGGTCGCCGGACCGTGGTAAACAAGGACCAAGGGGAACTGGCTTGGTCGACAATTCGGCACCCATGGCAGCAGATACTGTAGAAGGCTGAGGCTGCCTCTCGGAGGGGTTGCCAGACTGTAGTAGACATGATGGAGGATCAGGGCAAGTGCGGCTTTCAACCTGTGATACAAGATATTAGGCGAGGAAAAAAGAAATCAAATTTTCTATGCACCTCGAAGGAAGAACCCAAACGCTTTTGAGGTATATGCGGCAACGTTGTGCTCATTCTAGCCAGCATACACGCATGTGCGGTTTGATATGGTGCACAAGTTGAGTGATGTTGCTGGAGTCCTCATTGAGAGTTGAAGGAACCTGGACAGTCTCCTCCACATTTAAACATCAGGATTAGCAATGCTAATAGACTAGTCACGAGCACAAAAAGAGTAGAAATGTGCCCTAGACGGTCTGTGTAGCTTCGCTGTCTGCCCATGAGGCAGTGGAAGTGGGTGGAAGTGGGTGAAGGCTGAAGGGAAAATAACCACGGTGTTTTTATTCAAGTGGCCTCGTGGCCAATGCGCTTGTTCTGCTGTAATAGTCAGAAATCAGAAAAGGGAAATGGACGGAATGGAATGGACAAACCCACCAGTTTATAGGCATTGATAGCTGACTGATCAACATAGTCAATCCTCACCCAGATGGACCCATGCCGCAGCACTAACGCAACAGGTCAAGCAGATGTCAACCAGGACCTGACATATGGTATAACCGAGTCAGACCTGTTACACGTAGCATTGCTGAACTCAGCACACAGCCCTAGCGAGGAGCTCACGAAGAGTCACGTCAAGCTAAGGTTAAGCTGAGGAACAAGTCCGATCTCTCTATCTCACTACGGAGACTCAAGGAACTAGTAACAACGCTGGTATTGCGTAGAACTAGCTTACAGTACAACTACTGAGTACAAGGGCTTTTATAGTAGAGAACCCTCACACAGACCAAGACTAAGTATGGAACTAAAGCCAGTAACTGGAAAGGGAAGGTGGAGCTGACATGGGTTGGGAACGACCAGGAAGAGAAAGACCCATGTTAGTATTAGTACAATTGGAAATGTGGAAAAAGGGTTATCTTCCGCTCTTCCAAGTTTCTGGAACTCCGGAAGCACGGGAAGAATACTTCCAGAAGACTGGAAGTGTTCCGGAAGCGCGGGAACAAAGCCGGAACATCAGTAGACATGCAAAAAGTCTGATTTGTCCGAAAGTGTCTTATCTGTCTGAAATCAGGTGGCTAAGGTCAGTAAGTCAATTAGACACTCAGAATTTGTCTGATTTCAGCTATGTCTATTTCTGAAATAAGATACTCAGCTCAGCATTCTTTCAATTA
>JBBPTK010000612.1:0-13248 GCA_038094135.1 Spongiforma cf. squarepantsii
GAAAGAACGTTCTAGAATGATTACGTAAGTATGAATATGAATAGCATAGAATATTCCTGAAGAAAGTTAAGAAGGTGAAACCTTAGAATATTCTTAGAATCTTGATTAGATAATCAGATTCTCAACAACTTCCTGGCTCCTCGCAACGGAGCTAGGGAACGCTTCGGAACTTGTCTCGGACTTCCACACAAGGAACCCGACAAGGCCCGGGCCTCTCTGATGTTCTTCCTTTTCCTTTGGTTCTTCTTACTCATTTTCTCCGATTCACTCCTTCGGACTTCCGTTCATATTACATTTTCAAAAGAAAAGAAACAAACAAATCTCTACTCTACTCCTCCATTTCCCCATCTCCGTCCTCATCCTCACTCCCCGATTCGTCCGTCTCCTCCGTCTGGACCTCTGCCTCTTTCCTGTCCTTCTCCTCCGACCCCCTCCGATACTCCGCCCGCATCTCCACCATCTCCCTCCTCATCGCCGACACCTCCTGTGCCACCGTGGCGAGCGATCCCGCGATCTGTCTCGCCAAGCAACGCGGTGCCGGCGCCCCCGGTCCAGTACGGGGCGGGCGGGACCAGCACTTCCGCCTTCTTCTTCTTCCGTGGCTCGGAAGCCCGCGACTCCCGGTCGTCTTCCTTGCCCTCCGCCCCCTCGGCCTTCTCGCAGGTTAGGTGCGCCTTCGCGCACGCCTGGCATGCCGACGCCCGCTTCCCGGCCACCGGCAGCAGGCACTCCTCACCCTTCCGGAGGCACCTCTTGCACCGCCTCCACCCGGACGAGTCCCCCCTTTTCCTTTTCGGGGCCCGAGACGGCGCTGCCTCCTCGCCATCGGACAATTCGATGACCTCCTGTTAGACTCTAAGTCAGCTCCGTCACCCCCCATCGGGCCACCACGCACCTTCTCCTTCTCCTTTCCCTTCTCCTTCTCTTTTTCCGCGGCCTTCTCTTTCTCTTTCTGGGCCTCCTCTGCCCTCCTCAACGCGGCCTCCGCGGCCTTCGCCCGTTCCGACCGCTCCTTCGCCTTCTTTTCCTCCCGTGCTTTCCGCTCTTCCTCCTCGCGTTTCCGCGCTTCCTCGGCCTCGCGCGCCTTGCGTTCGTCCTCGGCCCTCTTCTCCGCGCGGAGCCTCTCGATCTCCTTCATCTTCGCCTGCAGAGCGGCCATTTCGGCGTCGAAGTCGGGACTGGGAGATGACATGTTGGTGATGGGGGGTAGTAGGTGAAGGTTTGAGAAAAGAAAGTTAACGTTCAACTCCGACGCGCACCCGGGTTCATATAGACCAATTCAAGCTCCGACTTCACACGCTTGTGGTCACCACGGAACTCCACCCATTGTTCTTAGCCGAATCAAAGCGCTTCCACCTCCACCTTTGTTCCTATCGGTCCTTGAGGGCCCGTCCCTAATTGGGGGGCACTGTCATATCCATTCCCGACCGTCCACGCCCTTCTCCGCCCTTCTCCGGATCGATCCCGATGCTTTAACCCTCGGAGTTATTCATTCTCTATCGGACTTCCGTTGCACTGCCATTCCGTCCTCTTATGTAGTCTCTTGTACTTATTCCACAGCCTCTGCTTAGGACTTCCACAGTCCCGAGCGATTACTCATCCCATGTTCCTTTTAGTCATGATTTATAATTCGTTACTCATCTTCTCCATTCCTTGTTACGAACTCCGATCGGGTTCCTCGTATATAAACCCTACGTACCCCGATGTATTTCCTCAGTTCGAATATTAAAGTTAAACATCTAAGTCTTTTCCCGACTACTCCTTACCTCCGAAATCTGAGGACCGTAGTTCGACAAGGGCACGACACATACGTCCTGCGCCAACGTCCTCATCTCGGACCCCCGTCTCTTCTGTCTCAGACTTCCGTCCGTATCATCTCCGACCCCATTCCTCTGTTCCCCTTCGGCCTCCCTCGGACTTAGGTCCGGAAGACCCGGACTTGACATGTTGAAGCAACCTACCTGGTTACGCTCCCTGGAGAACTTCCCGTAGTCGATCAACTATATCCTGAGCGAGAGGCTGCGATGTTGTAAACGCTGCTTGAATCAGAACTGGCGGTCTGAATCTTCCCTTGCCCGCTCCGAGGGCAAGGCCGATGTGGAAGTGTGGAACGTCCTTGTCCTTGTCCTTGTCCTCTGGATCCTCTCTAGCCACAAGTCGAATTCCGTCACATTCGACCATCCCCAGGCTGTGGATGGAGGTCCACATAGGTTTCCAGTCGATATGAAAGGTGGACGTCTGCAACGCTTGAAGCACTTTAAATTGAGGTTTGATAGAACATTGCTTACCACTAGATTTTAAACCAGACTGTTACTCTGGCCAGCCGGAGCAAAGAAGTGACATGTGCTACAAAATTGGATCAGTCAAGTATGGTGGTCGGATTGCAAGAAAAACTCGAATATGCATGTTTTCTTTCGACTGCGACCTTCACAAGGAAACGTGCATTCATTGAACACTGAATATACACATTTTAGCAACGACTACTCGAGATGCCCGAATAAGTACAATATGACCCACGACCCTTCGTGCACATCGGCGCGGTGCTCCCCGAGCGCCGCGGAGCGGGAACAGTGGCGATTATGCCGACTGCTCCGCATACACCTAATCCAACGATCGTCAGCAACGACATGCACAACACGAAAAAGACCGCAAACCCACCTTGATCGTCTTATCCGCACCTCCCGTGATCAACCTCGTCCCAGTCATATCAAACGTCGAACAAAACACCCCCGCCTCCGCCTCAAGCGACCCCGGCTGAGGCAGATCCTCGAGATTCTGAAACGCCGTACCCGTGGCGTAGTCCCAAAACGTGAGCGTCCCATTGTCCCCACCGGAAAAGAAGACACCCTCGGCGTTGACCGAGAGCGTGTTGATGATGGCGTTGTGCCCGGAAAGTTGAAGACGAACGCGCCTTCGGGACATTTCCATTTCTTGATGTTATTGCCACCGGCAGAGCCAGAGGCAAACGAGTACTCGGTCGGGTGGATGGCGAGTGCACGGACGGACTTTTTGTGGTGGGTGAGCGTCACCATGGTTTTGCCAGCGGCGAGGTCCCAGTCTAAGCAAGTGTCAGCGAGTACATGCGCGCGAGCGTGTAAAATAGGCGTACCGAATGGTCGAGTCCATCGAGCCAGAGATCACCTGCGGATCAGAGTCTTGACATTTGACGTCGGCAACGGTGGCCGAGTGGCCCTAGAGGACGTGTATTTGGGCCTTGGTACGCATGTCCCACACGCGTGCCGAGGCGTCTCTTCCAGAGGTGACGAGTACGTCAAGGGTAGGATGGAGAGAGAGGGCATACACGCCCGAGAGATGACCATGATAGTGGCGAATGACCTTGTTAACTTCGAGATCCCAGCATTTAACCATCTACGCGAGGGTGAGCACGACGCATACAGGAATAGTACTGGCGCGCACCTTGTCTTCACCACACGAAAAAAGATAGGGATGTCTCGGTGAGACGGCCAAACCACGGATGGTGATGTGGCTGGTCAGGGGGTGCTTGAGCGCACTCGAGACAAGATCCCATATTTTGATGACACAGTCTCCTACACTGGTGGCGAACCAGGTGTTGCCTGGCTCTACCGCGACACTGCAAACCCAGCCAGGATGGTCGAGATGACACGGACAAGTTTCCAGGGAGGGTGGTTGGTTGGCTTGACTGTCCGATCGTCTTGTGGAGCATGAGGGCCTCGGAGAGTTTGGAAGCGGTTGCGAACGTGGAGGGTTGGGCTTTTGGGATGTTACCGATGGTAGTGGCCATGCGCGAGGTGCCGCTAAACGCTGGATGGAATGGTGAGCTTCGGAAGAGGGCAGGGATGGTGACATACGACCGGCAGCGAGGAAATTTTGAGAAGACGGCGCAAATTTGGCTCGTGCGGGGAGAAGGTCACGATAAGGTTTGTACTCGTCAGCCATTTTGATGGCGAACTGGAGGCATGCGCTGTCTGAGTGTAAGGACGTATGAGCACGACGTCGAGAGTGTTGATGCGTTCATCGGTGTTGAGAATACCGTCGGGACAAGACCTGAACATGTTGCGGGTTCGTTTGGCAGCTTCAACCCCATGTGGACGATAGCGTCCCAGATAGAATAGTTGGAGGTCCGAAGACAGCATGCATGTATGGTTTCTTCTATACAAGAAAGGACTCCAGGCTCCTAACACAGACGGGATAACCCGGCATTTCGAACACCGCCGAACTTTAAGAGCCTGATCGAGGAATAAAGTTGACGGTCTTTGAAAATGTTCACCGCCACTCGGAAATGCCCGCTGCCTCCCACCTACTTTCCTCCGCTCCCTCACCACATATTTTGAAACCATCGCTCATACCGCAATATAAATTCCATTCAATTCCAGACTATGGACCTCATTGTGTGAGTATCTAATCATGGTCGCCTTGAGGGATGCGCTAAATGTTGGGGTTCAGGGCAAAATCGATCACTGTTAAAGGCCCGTTTACATGGCTAGCCCGTTTGTCCTATCCAATGTAATTCATGTCCTTTTACAGACATCGAACTCCGAACGCCTGTTCGGGGAAAGCTCTCTTATGCTGGACGATACCAGGTCAGCATTTCCGTTGGACATGCCTCGCACTCGACCAAGATTTCAAAAGAGACCAAGCAAAATTGCGTTTTTTCAGATGACACAATGTTCTTGTAAGTCCATAGTCTGTTACTGTGGACAGTTGGACCGAATAATGCCCTCAGCGATGGAAATGACGGCTCTGTCCTCCTCGTTCAAGTTTATCATAAGCACCGTCTTCGGAAGGACAGACTGATCGGTACTCTCAATGGTTCGGTTCGTGAGGTAGTAGAGAAGTTGAAGGACAATGGTACGAGGACGTTGCACATGGTATGGTCCACTGACGCGATCTAGGCGATTAAAAGTCCTTGAAGAGCGTCTCTTTTCTGATCCCTCGGGTGGCCCAGATCCCTCTGGGCTCACGATCAAGTTTAAGTTGACCGTCGAGTCCCTTGGAACTGTTCAAGTAGCCGAACGTCAAGCAGAAGACACAGTCACTAAAGCTGCCAAAGCTGTCAGCGGGCTCGGCTCCGTGTTTCCTGTTGATCATCTCGCCTCAGTGATTGATACCCTCTCCGTCGTCGCGGCAAATATACAGACGTTCGAGACCACGTGGAGTATTCTCCTAAATAGGTTGCTGTTATTCGACAAGATCGTGACCAATATTGCACAGGTATTTGTTCGTCAATCTATCCACTCTGTTATCACCTGAATAGCACGTAGATTCACCCATACGTATCGCTGGCTTGGTCTGTAATATCCGCTGCGAACAAGGCATGTCTTTTTCTTGATATTCGTACCATTGCTCATAGCTGGTGATCTTTCACACAGGTCCTCGTTAACCAGAAAGACCGCGATGACAAGGTCGTTCACCTATTAGGCACCATGGGCAACGTGTTCGAGTTCGTTCAGGATGCCGAACCCTTGAAGACAATCGAGAAACACTTGAAGACGATCACGCTTCTGGTACAGCAAGTGGCAGAGTGTGGTTACTTTATTACTGAATATGCCAAGCAGAAGAACTTTTGTGAGTCATCGCTACATGAATCGATTACTATCTCTTATTTCGTCTTAGGGATTCGGACTGTAAAGTACTCGCTCTCTGATATCGATGGAAAGATTATGGAATACGAAAACAAGCTTCAAGACCTGAAAGGCGCATTGTTGGATGGAGTGACCCTGCAGACAGGAGTCACAGTTATTCGCATGATGAACGTGGTCGAGCATACCGGTGGGTCATTCCTCTCCTGTCTTACGATCATGTGTTCATGTGCTTGGAACATAGCGGAATCGATCGTTCTTGACGACATGCCGTATGCATTCGGGGCGAGATATACGCGGGAGAAGGGTTGCCTCCCTGGGACACGAGAATCCCTCCTTCGCGATATTTGCAACGTTCTCAACAACCCTGACGATGACGCCCCGCAAGTCTGCTTACTCACGGGTGTCGCTGGGTCGGGCAAGTCCGCGGTGGCTCATTCGATTGCTCGACTGTATGATGAACAAATGCGATTGGGATCGTCCTATTGCTTTTCCAGTGCTGACGTCACGAGAAGAAACCCACAAAATCTGTTTAGCACGATCGCGCGTGACCTTGCCGATCACGACTCACAATACAAGTCTGCACTCTGGAGCATCGTAAAAGACAATCGAGCACTTCGGACGTCGACGTCACCTCTGGAACACCTCGAGAAGCTCATCATTCAACCCCGAGAACTGCTCCATCCTATCGGACCATTGATTGTTATCATAGACGCTCTTGATGAATGTGGTGATGAGGGCAGTCGCAGACAACTTCTGGAAGCCATGTCGAAGCAATTTTCCGAAAAAACCCTTCCACACAACCTCCGCTTTCTCATCACTGCTCGGCCAGAAAATGATATCTTGTCCTCGTTTCCCCCTACCACACGTTTGATTCATAAGCAAATGGGTGATATATCTGAGGATGAGGTTGACCGGGACATCGAAAAGTTTATTCACCATTCCCTCGATCAATATAAGGAGCTTGAAGCATCATGGCCCGATCATGAATGGTGCCGACTTCTTGTCCATCATTCCCAGCATCTATTCCAGTGGGCCTCAACGGCATGTGGGTTCATCCAAGGAGTTGGTGGGAATGGTCTCAACCCATCAAAGTGACTTAAAATCCTTCTGCGTATTGATGCCCGTACTATGATGCACCCTCTTGATCATCTGTACCAAACTATCCTGTGTCAACTCTTTACATTGGAAGCTGCTCAAGATGCATTTCGAGATGTGATGGCTATTGTACTTGCACTGAAAGAGCCACTATCATTGGTATCTCTTTCTGCTCTGTTTGGATCTGATGAAAGATTTGCAATTCGAGATATCATCAAGTGCATGGGATCTTTGCTTGATGGAGTTGTGGATGAGAACAGGCCCATCCATCCACTCCATACCTCATTCCAGGATTTTCTACTTGATGAGGCCCGTAGTTCATCCTTTTGTGTTCATATTGGGTCTGAGCACTCTCTTTGTCTGGGATGGGCACTACTAGGGTGCATGCAGAGTATGTTGAAATTCAACATTTGTAACCTGAGGAATGCCCAGCAGTTCAACATGCACATTCCTGATCTGCCTGGAAGGGTAGAGAAGGCCATTCCCCCCCACCTAGTGTATGCATGCCAATACTGGATGTCCCACCTTGAGCATGTGGACTGTTCTGAGGATGTACTGAAGAGGGTCACATTGTTCTTCAAGAACTATTTCCCATACTGGCTGGAAGCCATCAGTCTTCTGTCTATCTTCTCCCCAATCCTCTACTCCCTATCTGCCCTGAAAACTTGTACCATACTGAAAAACTGGACCAAGGTAAGACTGATATTGATAACTTAGACATTGGTGAATTGAGATGTTGGCAGGACAAGCACATGACAACCCTAGCATCAGAAGCACTTGAGTTCATCCAAGTCTTTGCACCTGTTCTCAGAAAATCCACACCCCATCTGTATCTATCTGCTCTGCCACAAACACCTTCTGGATCTCCACTTTCACAGCTATGGGTTAATCACATACAGAAACATATTTCCATATCCTCAGAATATCCAGGAACATGGCCAGCTGAGGTACATTATCTACAGGGTCACTCAGATGCAGTCAACTCTGTTGCCTATTCATCTGATGGGATGCACATTATCTCTGGCTCAACAGACAAAACCATCAGAGTTTGGAATGCATCCACAGGTCAGCTTGTGGCAGGTCCATTTCAGGGACACTCAGATGCAGTATACTCTGTTTCCTATTCACCTGATGGGACACACATTGTCTCTGGCTCAAGGGACAACACCATCAGAGTTTGGAATGCATCTACTGGTCAGCTTGTGGTAGGTCCATGTCAGGGCCATTCAGATGCAGTCAACTCTGTTGCCTATTCACCTGATGGGACACACATTGTCTCTGGCTCTTGGGACAAAACTATCAGAGTTTGGAATGCATCCACTGGCCAGCTTGCAGCAGGTCCATTTGAGGGGCACTCAGATGCAATCAACTCTGTTGCCTATTCACCCAATGGAACACACATTGTCTCTGGCTCTTGGGACAACACCATCAAAGTTTGGAATGTATTCACTGGTCAGCTTGTAGTAGGTCCATTTCAGGGGCACTCACATACAGTCAATTCTGTTGCCTATTCACCTGATGGGACACATATTGTCTCTGGTTCTTGGGATAAGACCATTAGAGTTTGGAATGCATCCACTGGTCAGCTTGTGGCAGGCCCATTCCAGGGACACTTAGATGCAGTCAAATGTGTTACCTATTCACCTGATGGGACACACATTGTCTCTGACTCTTGGGACAACACTATCAGAGTTTGGAATGCATCCACTGGTCAGCTTATGGCAGGACCATTTCAGGGGCACACACATGCAGTCAACTCTGTTGCCTATTCACCTGATGGGACACATGTTGTCTCTGGCTCAAGGGACAAGACCATCAGAGTGTGGAATGTATTCACTAGTCAGCCTATGGCAGGCCCATTTCAGGGGCACTCAGATATAGTCAAAACTGTTGCCTATTCCCCTGATGGGATGCACATTGTCTCTGGCTCAAGGGATAAGACCATCAGAGTTTGGAATGCATCCACTGGTCAGCTTGTGGCAGGTCCATTTCAGGGGCACTCACATGCAGTCAACTCTGTTGCCTATTCACCTGATGGGATACACATTGTCTCTGGCTCTTTGGACAAGACCATTAGAGTTTGGAATGCATCCACTGGCCAGCTTGCAGCAGGTCCATTTGAGGGGCACTTAGATGCAGTCAAATCTGCTGCCTATTTATCTGATGGGACACACATTGTCTCTGACTCTTGGGACAACACCATCAGAGTTTGGGATGCATCTACTGGTGAGCTTGTAGGAGGTCCATTTCAGGGGCACTCAGATGCAATCAACTTTGTTGCATATGCACCTGATGGGACATACATTGTCCCTGGCTCCTGGGATAACACCATCAGAGTTTGGAATATATTCACTGGTCAGCTTGTGGCAGGTCCATTTCAGGGGCACTCAGATGTAGTCAAATCTGTCGCCTATTCACCTGACAGGACTCACATTGTCTCTGGCTCAAGAGACAAGACCATCAGAGTTTGGAATGCATCCACTGGTCAGCTTGTGGCAGGTCCATTTCAGGGGCACTCACATGCAGTCAACTCTGTTGCCTATTCACCTGATGGGACACACATTGTCTCTGGCTCTGATGATTGTTCCATAAAGGTATGGAGAGTCAAAGAACTCATCTCTTTTGGTTATTTAAATGAGAGTGATGGCTGGATTCAATCTTCTAATCATGATTGTTTTGGATGGCTTGCTCCTTGGAATAGGAATGATTGTTTTCATCCTTGTCACTGCCTAGTTATATCTCCCAATAGAACCTATCAGCATGACATTGACATTTCACTATATGGGGAGTCTTGGATGTCTTGTTGGAACTAAATTTTCACCATCTCTCCAAATAGCTGTTGATAAATGTCTTTTTTGATTTGAATCTTTTTGTACACCCATATAGAATGGATATACAGTAGATGTTCTCATAACACATGATCTCACCATGCATAATTCTCATATTGCATCAAGTTTTGACCTGGACAAGGTTAGGCAGGTGGTAGATGTGGTTCTATATGTTTACATGGTTCATTTGATTGCTGGCTGTGTAGTTATCCCATTCACCAGCCTTCACCCAAAGATACAAGACTGGCATCCTGTCTGCCTTGTGACTGCCCATGTGTGGCCACAATTTCTCTACAAAGACAACTCATATGATGTGAATGACCTGCCAAAGGATTATTTAAGGGGCCCTTGCTTGTTCATGTAAGTATCACTACATATCCTAAGCTCCCCACAGTTGACTTGGCAGTGTATGGCAGGCATTTAAACTCATATTTATGTCTCCAAGCTCTGCTGATGGAGAAGACTCATGCTCATTCCACCCTACCAGTCAAGCATCATTATGAGGAAAGACATCCATTCACACATAGCATTAAGGTCCAGTCCTAGGATAGACCTGGTCTGGTCTTTTCAGATTGAGGAAAATGAAAGACTAGTTGCAACCAGTCCAACCACCTCTACCATAATTTGTTTGGGAATTTAACTGTTTTTTTCAGTACTTTAATCTTTGACTAAGTTTATAAAATATAAATGCATATATCTCCAGATCAGATGATTGGACCAATGTGATTAGTGTCTCAGATTCTCACATTAATTTCATATAGGCTGCAGAAAGAATTACAAGAATTGCCTGCTTGGATCTTGAGATATAGGCCCTAAAAGATGTCTATTTTTGGCTATTTTGCCTTTTTTGGCTCAAAATTAGCATCTTTCAAGGCTTGTATCTTGAGATCCAAGCAAGCAATCCTTGTAATTCTTTTTGCAGCCTATTTGACAATCTCCTAAATCTTCAGTCATTTTCTCATGCATTATCTATGTTGTTTTCATTCCCCAGCACTCATTCTCAATATGTCCTTTCACAAACATGGTAACATAGTGTACAATATGTATTAGTTGTGTCTAGATAGCTGCCCTGGCCATATGTGCAATAGTAAAATTGCTTTGGTATTCATAGTGTTATATGTCATATCTTCTCCTATGTCCAAGAAACACCTCCATCACTTC
Organism: Spongiforma cf. squarepantsii; assembly: GCA_038094135.1. Classification (NCBI taxonomy): domain Eukaryota; kingdom Fungi; phylum Basidiomycota; class Agaricomycetes; order Boletales; family Boletaceae; genus Spongiforma; species Spongiforma cf. squarepantsii. The sequence goes on from JBBPTK010000612.1 coordinate 10,649, forward strand.
TGAGCTATTCACAGCATGTAGATAAATATACTACATACATATGGATCAATTTGTAGAATGGATCTACCTAGTAGATCCAAAATGCAAACCACTTTTGGTAAATCAGGGGTAGGAGGACTATCTACTCCCACTGCTCCAGGGACTGCTTTGAATAATAGTTGCTTTCCATACTGTATTACCATACATATGTACTACTTTCTGATTTATTTGTGGAGCCATATACCTGCATAGTAAAATTTGTGAATATGATTTGTGTTTTTATTCATTTTCATACATATCTATCTATCTATACACACACTAATATGACAATTCTAATGGCCATAAACATCAAAAATTATACTACAACACTACTGTAATATTCTTACTATTTTAGGAAATTGTTTCAATTTTATAGAGACTAATTAATGATTTATGAACACATGGGCCAAGATTGGCCATATCTCAGGTGAATATGGTCGGATCAATGAGCTTAGTAGGTCTGATTCAAGATAGGGGCATTTGCTACCCCTGGTACAGCCACCACCAAGCTTGCCAAGTGCTCCATAATGCTCTGTGGGTCAATAATTCTAAGTGACATAACCACCAAATGACATGTAAACTTAAATAATCATATCTTGCTCATTTCTTAACAGATTTACATAAACAAAATATGGGTAGAAAGCTATTAATGAGTACTAATTATTGACTACCAAAAGACTGATCAAAGACTGATAAAGACAGACTTTTTTCAGTCTTTTGCAGCCTTGGTCCAGTCTTAGCCAAAAATGGCAAACAACCAGACTGGACTGGACTTTAAAACACTAATCAGAACTGGTCAGCAACTGCAACTGCAGTCCAGTTGTGATTAGTTGTGATAAGCCAAAGTCCAGTCCAGTTTCCAGTTGTATCACCAGTTCACAACTGGACTTTAAAACACTAGTTGCAAATGCAGCCTGAATCAAGGATGGCTTTCTAAACTGTTGCCCTTGTCGATTGCATGTGAAAGGCCCACATGAAAACATTTGTGGTCAGGAACATCCACTTGGTTTGGATCCTGGTGAGCAATGGGTCAAATGCCTTCATACTTTGCAGTCATTTTCAAGCTGTGGATTATTTCCCAGTTACATTCCCAGTCTATGTTAAATGTTGCTGCCTGTAGGGCATTGAAAGCTGCATGACACTATTCTTTTGTGTGATAATGGGATCAAATTGTAAGATTCAATCCAGGAGTGTGTAGGAACATTGCACTCACATCTAGTCTGATGAGTGACATTTTTCAGTTCAATATCTTAGTATCATTGAGGAAATGAATGGGTCACATCAGTAAATTTGCATTTTTTCTAAACACACTATTTTAATCTAAAAGTCACTATTTTAATTACTATTTTCACTATTTTTCACTATTCATCTAATTTTAGACACTTTTAAACAATTTTAGTTCAAAATAGTGACTTTTAGATCAAGATAGTAAGTTTAGAAAAAATGCAAGTTTGCTGATGCAGTCTAAGAGCATATTCACATTTTATAAAGTGTCACTTACTGGTGGATTTTCAACTGGACCACATACTATAGCCAGCAAGTGAAGAAACAATGTGCACTACAAGGTTGGATTTTGTGGCACATCAGGTATGGTGGTTGGATTGCATATAAAACTTACATCAGCAAAATTGCACCTTTGCACCTTTGCAGCTGCAGTAGCTCCAGTAGGCCCCAGCATCCTCCAGAATATGACAGACTGGTCTAGTATAGTAATATGCACATGTTTGTATTTTGCAGTCTGAACACTAAAGGTAGTACACACTTTAGCAACTAATCACAATGGTACATGACATGTGACCATCTGTGCACATTGATGACTCAGAACAGGAACATACTGCTCCACATACACCTAATCTGACAATTGTCAGTTACAACATCCAAAACATGGAAATTCTGTCAAACTTAAGGCCAGGATGTGAAAATTTCATGAATATGGTCTTAAGGAGCATGAGATAAAGTTGTCCTAGTTGCTTGAGTGACAGCTGGAATTTGCAAAGAGTGGTCATGTCATGGAACAGTGAGATGAACAAATAAAAATGATGTGGCATAGTGGCATGATTTAAATTTGAAATGAATTTATTCACACACATGTGACTTGTTTAACCAGTTTTTCATTGAAGTCCAGTTCAGTTTAGTATCTACAGTACATGCAGGTATGTGTAGCTTTGAAAACTGTTCTAACTCACTAAGCAACCATTAACATAGTTATAAATGCATCTTTTCTTTTCTTGTTTGTAACTCTCAGGACTCATCACTGAGATGTTCACACACCCATGCTTTTCCAGCTGCCTCATAGTACACTGCTGCACACTGCACAATAATGACTATGACAAGACAGTAGTAGTGTTTTAAAGTCCGGTCCGGTCCGGTTTTTTTGTCCAAATTAGGCAACCGGACCAAGACCGGTCCAAAGGGCATCCAAAAAACTTGCAACCGGCAACTGGACCGATCCGGTCCGGTCCTAATTCAGCCTACAAGGCAACCGGACCGATTTGGACCGGTTGCGACCGAAACCGGTTCGCGCGCCCCTTTCCCGTGGGAATTAGGCTTAGCGATGGCTGTACGATAGTTAGCTAAGACTC
>JBBPTK010000613.1:0-13245 GCA_038094135.1 Spongiforma cf. squarepantsii
GATATGAATGATGTTTTCATAGAAGAAATATTTACATGTTCACTTTACCCACATATACATATGTACAAGGCTGTAATATCAGCTAGATACCAATGATGCTGCACAGAAGAAATATTGACATGCTCACTCTGCCCATATATATGTACAAAATCATCAATATCAATCTGGATATGAATGATGTTTTCATAGAAGAAATATTTACATGTTCACTTTATCCATATATACATATGTACAAGGCTGTAATATCAGCTAGATACCAATGATGCTGCACAGAAGAAATATTGACATGCTCACCCTGCCCATACATATGTACAAAATCATCAACATCAATCTGGATGTGAATGATGTTCTCATAGAAGAAATGTTTGTATGTTCACTTTGCCCATACATATATATGAGACCATCAATATCAGCTAGATACCAATAGTGCTCCATGGAAGAAATATTGGCATGCTCACTCTGCCCATACATATGTACAAGATCATCAATATTGATCTGGATATGAATGATGTTCATATAGAAAACATATATTTGAGATCATGAATATCAGCCTAGGTATGGATGATACATTCACAGAAGAAATATTTGCATGCCCACATTGCCCATATATACATATAAGACCATCAATATAAGACCAGGCATTGATGTCAATTTTATTGCCTTGTCAGTTATCATTATGGGGCCTTCTCATTCATAGTAATATTCCTTACACCTGGCATCACTCATGATAAGCCATTACTGAAAGACATTTCTTACATGTGCTTGCTGCATAGCAAATTTCACTACCATGTGTAGTGATGCATCTCATTGAACCATGTACATGAAACAAATTAGTACTACCACACTACAAAATTGACCGCCTTTGTGCACGCTTCATGCGGATTCTGGCAAGCGCACTGTTTTGACTTGGCGCATGCTCTGTTTCTGTGTAGAGTGGAAATACTTGGCTGCTCGGTAACATATAAGAAATAAAAAGTAAATAAATAGCTCAGTCTCGTGCTTACCGATTCCGCCAAACCAAAAGCGCATCAACTTCTTCGTGTTCTTCTGGGTCCTCAAGTAGTTCCAATATGCTGTTGTAAAAGCACTCCAAGTCGGTGATTAGATCCGTGCGTGAAAAGACTTGCGCTGATGTCAATGAAAACCAAACCTGCAGTTGATATTAGCCAGTATAATGAACGAAACATTACTATCACCTGTGTAGCGATATATGCAATGGAAGCTTTGGTGACTACTTGCATGCCATGAATCCTTGCGTTTCCAGAGCGCGTTGCCTTCGGCTCCTGATCCACCGAGCTGGGAGAGGTAAAGACATGCTTGAATGCCTGTAAAATCGTTATTATTTGACATAGGTCATTGACTTCTAACTGACCATTACCAAAATCCCGCTCCGTAAAAGGCCATTCCACGGATCTGTCAAAGTCCAAAGCTTTCCGGAGGATTTCCGATGGAACTCCGTTAGGAGATGTTAGGAGTTCGTGTAGGAGATATAGGAGTTCCGGAATGGAGATGTCGGAGTAAGGACGTCGGCGCAGGACTTATATGTCGCGCCCTTGCCGATCCCCTTGTCCTAGTATTTCGGAGGTCGGAGTTTTAGGAGATAGGAGATAAGGAGTTCAGATAAAGACTACACAATATTCGCACTGAAGAGTGCTCGGAGTTACATGAGGGATTATATACTAAGGAGTGGTTCGGAGTTCGTAATGGAGAATGTAGGAGATGAGTAAGGAATGACTAAGGAGTTACTAAGGAGGAACGTGGAGATCCGTAATCATATGCGGAGGCTATGGACTTGAACAAGGAACTACAAATATGGAAGTCCTGAGGCTGTGCACGGAAGTCCGATAGGAGATAAACAAAGTCCAATAGGAGATGGACGAAGTCCTATAGGAGATGTCTGGAGATGATCAGGAGATGTCTGGAGATGATCAGGAGATGGGCAGGAGATATGCACGGATATGACAGGATCTTCTGCATCGTACGTATAATTGGCGTATAAGAAGATTGGCCATTGGTCCCCGGAGATCTGCATTTGGCCAGAGACAAGTTTCTGCTTAATGCTGCGGCCAGGAGTGATCAGACGATCAGACGAACAACATAGAATCACTCACTCGAGATTGTTCCAATTGAGGTCAGCAGGGCAGAGTAATGCGCCAGTCCTCTCATGGTTGAAACCCCGCCCAGATTTCACATTACAGGGAATGTGAGGATTAAGTGTCTGACCTTTCGGTGTGATCCAGTCGATAATTGCGCCCTTCATACCTTTCGTGTCATCAGCTTGGGCTTCATTAGCTCCTTTCTGAATCTAAAAAATATGAAACCTCATTGTAAATAGTCGACATTCTGCTAGTATACGCCAAGCCTCACCAGATCAGCCATCTGAATGACCTCTTCTTCGGAAGCTTCCACAAGACAACCTTCCAAGCCAGGAACCATTTTCAAAAGCACTTTGAAAACAGCATACTCCCTTCTGTCACTGCAAGATATTTCGTCACATAGAACTCAATTAATTTCATATGTACTCACTGTTCCGACATGTTCTCGGGATGGTCATCAGCTCCTTCACCCATGAGCGTGAGCCCATTTGATATGAGCATCTGTACATTGCAGAATGTATGTACCGCTCGGCCGAAATGCCTACCATGATGAACCAATGGATCTTGCATGGTACTAAAGAAGAACTAACGAAAGCTGGACGAGCACGAGAGGTGTAATAACTCACGGGCGTTTCCTTGGACCAAGCTCCAAGGCATTATTAGAGCCAGCTCGCCTACATCGTTCTGGCGCAGGGCTTCCACCTGGGCAGGGAACAGCCATGGAGATGGAGATGAGAGTACTGCGTGAAATAGTGAAAACGAAGAGAAAGATGGAATGCACGAACCAATCTTTGCATCTCCTTATATGCTCTAGAGATAGTCAGTGGGAAAATTCACCAAAGGGAGGATTAACAGAGTGATCGCGAGAAATTCGCTTACAGAAACAAGTTACGGCTCAAGGGACAGATATTAATTGGCTGATAGGCTTGAAAATTCGAAACCATCTTCAGAGCTTGATCAACGTGTGAGCTGACGAGAAGGGTCCATGTGTCCCATACGTACATTTGAGTCAATATCATATAGGCAGGCGATTGAACAAAAAAGGGGCTGGGAAGACTAAGCATCAGAAATTTTAAGAAGTGTCAACATATCGCACAACATACCTTTGGATCATTCAGTGTATTCAGCCAGTAAGGGACGAGGGGCCCTCAGATGCTCCTCAATGGAGCCGATATACCGCGATTACTTTATTAGCATTGAACCTTTCACAAGCATCTGATAAGGGAACTCACTCTTTGCCACAGTGCCTAACGCCAGTACTAAACCCAACACCCATTGCACACTCGCCACTCCGCGGTCTACCCTTCAAGGGGGAGAAGAAGTCTTCACCAGACCCAACAGTCAGTACTTTCGAAGTAGAGGCCTTGGAATTTGGCACCTACGAGCACTGCTACGGATCTCGTACTATTTTTCTAATAGTAAAATGATGTACAAACAGCTAATTGTCAAAAGGCAGCTAATGATCCCAACCTAAACAAGATCTGACTCCATCACGATCAAAGAGCTCGTACAAAGAAAAAAAATACAACATGGTGAGGCCATACAATAGTTCAGGAATAAAATAAGAAGTAACAAACAAGAGATCGAAAGTGAAGCCGAGCCATGCAGCATCGCATGATGTGTGCAAACTTAGTTCTAACGAAACTGTCACACATTGATTATCTTATAAATCATATCAAGATGACTCACTGGTACATGGCGGCAGTTGCGCACATCCAATCCAGGGAAATGGAAGGGTCGAAAGGTAAGATCCATATAGGCAACGGCCAGTTGGCTCTCGATGTCGCAGCCATCACTAACCTCATAATGCCCCTGACAAAATGCCTTGATTGCATCATGACCTTCTTCTTCACACAACTCAGAACGAAGCATGTCATATACAACTTCCAATTTCACCAACTGTAGCACTAAGGCCCGCTTTGAAGCCAGAAGGTCAATGATCTGACTCTTCTTCTGCGGGACCGTCAGCAGATTCGACGAGCAGCGAATCTTAAAAAAAAGATAATTTTCAATACCAATGACAGAATTTACTCAAATTGCACTCACGAGATGCAGAAATTGGTGCTTTTCGACGAATGGCTTGTCCATGACACCAGCATCTAGTTTTCGGGCTGTTTCAATATATTCCGAAATCTGATTTTCAAAGTTATGTCTGATCACAGAAGGAAGACTGGACCATCATACCAGGTCTGCTATGGGTGACCTACTCGCTTGGATGACACAACTGGAAGTATGGTGTGGGTTTGTTTGACTATCTTGACATCCCCGATCCGTAGGTACCGCAAGCGCGTGCTGTAGGGTCTGCATCTTCAAAGACATGATGGAGCTGGCTGAGACTCTTGAGGTGATGGCAGCAATAGGATGGATGGGAAGGGGAAATTTGCCCTGTTGCTATTTAATGCCATTCTCATTCCTGCTTTTTTGTTTTTTACCCACGCTATACTCCGCGATGGCCGTGTGACCAATGAGATTGTATAGCAGACATGACCAGCTCGAAGCAATCCAGGTCGACTCCCTGCTGTGCAATGATGTATCAGTAGTCTAAAGCATGTGCTATGTAGCTGCAGCAACCCATGAACGACAACTACTGCTGTATTATGTACATTGACCTCAAGTCAGCATTAACGTATTCGTACTTTCCCCAATTAGTAAATCTCTAGCCCAAGTGGGAAAGTGACATGTGACACAGGGACCGTCACCTGGGAGAGAGCCCGAGACAAGATTCCACCGACGTTGCAGACTGAAGCGAGGGGCAAAAATCAAGACAGTATCTACATCATTGTAACCACATTGAGCCGCTGAGTAGGGATGCACTAACTAGCAGTAACGTACCCAACCCATTTGAATGGAAAAAAAATTGAAAACTACCATCGCCATTGTCAACCTAAGTGTCCAAGTTAAATCCGAGCACAGTCTTGAGGTGAAGGAGGCCTCTGCGACCCTCCTCTCGTACATCACTCCCTGGTGGAAGATAAGGATCATCAAGACGTGCATCTTCAAGGAGCTGGAGTAGACGATAAATTTGCTTGGCCAATTCTTTAATCTGATGATTGCGATGGGAGTCCGAATGGTACAGATTGGCGAGTGATCGAGGCGGCGCACGCAGATGATGCAGGACATCATAGACGATCAAGACTGACAACTGTAAGCCATGTCAGTAACGCCATCAAAGAGCTCAAACAGATGACTCTCACTTACCGAGGCTAATGATTTCGCAAGTGACACCAGGACCGAGTTGTTATCCAACTCGGTGACCGGACCCCATGAAATGACATTTTCGCCAAGAACTAAGTCTCTTCTGGCATGTCGAACGCCCAGCGTGTAGGGTAGATGTTCATGCGGAGACAGTAGACAGGCCAGGAAATCTTGCACGTTCACGAACCAGTTGCAACGGACTCCATCATCGTGGAAACGGTGCCAGATTTCACATCTGTATTTCGGCCCCCAGTTGGAAACTTTCGAGTAATAGGCCGTTTGGCCAGCTGTGTAGGTTGTACGAAACGTTTCAGTCGCATGACCTGTCCACGAAGTCGGGGCAGGGAAGGGGATGAAAGGTACTATGTTCGTGGACACCATTGCACCCCAAGTGCAAAAGAGAAGGTGATTCATGCTTGATTGGCGTGCCATACGAATCTAAAAAGGGTTAAGTGAGTTCGAGCTCTCAAATTGGCAACCACATCAGCAAACTCGCAGTTTTTCTAAACTCACTATTTTGATCTAAAAGTGTCTAAAATTAGAGGAATAGTAGAATAGTAAACTTTAGTTAGTGTGATGATTAAATTGACAGATAGCAAGTTAAACAAAGTTATAGATATAAGATGTTAAAGTAAGATCAGCAGTATGGTATCCTTGACATTTAGTATACAAGGGTACATATATTATCTGACCTATAGATTTCAGAAATTTTAAACTATAAGATATGTAGTTTCTGAGGTTGCAAGTGTAAATAGTATTAATTTAGATCAGTAAACAATAGACTTTCAAGTCATTTAAGATGTCTCATTTTGTAGACTGTTAGATTCTGAGTGCACTAGAATATTTTATATACAATAGTTGGCACTCAGCTTATATCATCAATCATAAAGATATAAAGATATACCATAGTGGAATATACATAGAGATATTAGAAATATTAGACTCATAAACAATAAGCCCATAAAGTCAGAATATATTTCAATAGCATGCATAGACACCAATCTATTTCATCTAATTGTCATCACTGGCAGTGTCAGACTCATATGCTGTTGCCCTTCCACTACACTCTCCAATCTTGCCACAGAAAACACGTCTAATCTTCTTGTGAGCTCCAACAAATTCCTCAGCAGCTCTAATTAGCTTCTTCCACTTGTGCTCTGATAGAGCATTCACTGACTCCCTGATTTCATTAGTAGTCACTGCCCAAGTACTTGCATCAAACCACTCTTCTCCAGGAGGAACCTTATATTGGCCTGTAAACCAGCATCTCAAGCCTCTCTCAAACTCCAAGTATATTAGTGAAATTAAAAGCATGATTATTAGTGGAAATAACTTACAGCAACAACTGCAAGGCTAAGTGCAGCCTTAGGGCAGTATCTTTCCCTATCAGATTCTGAGATTGCTTCAATGGTCTCAAGATAAAAAGCAAAGGTATCTAGAATACCCTCATGGTGGAATAAACCTTTGCAAACCTAGAAAATATAATAGTGGAAAAAGTAAAGTACCATTAGTAAAGATGAACTTACAGGATTATCTGGATCCCTATCATCTATATCTTTCCACATATAAGGAATGATCTCAGGAGCAACTGTAACAGCTCTTCCCTTATCATCCAGGTCCTCAAAAGGCTGAGGTACAGCCCATTCAACATACTCAGCTCGACGTTTAGGGTCTTTGAAGACTGGATATCTAGTAAAAAAGGCAGCAGCAGCAGTTTCACCACGATCAGCTAAAGCCTTCCTCCAATTGTAGGTATGTTGCTTAAGCTTTTCTTCAATTAGACAAATCATATATTATCACTTGATGAAAACTCACAAGCTGGAATACAGGCTCTCAACGAAGAGCAATGCCATGATCCATTTCAGGAAAAGTCTCATCCCAGATCTCTTGAGCCTTTTCAACGTGTGCTGGATTGGCAAGGGACCATGGGTTGTCAATTGAGGAGACATACAGCATCCAGTGGGGAATGAGAGCATTGTGCCATAGATGCTCGGTCCCAGGAAAGCCTGGGATATCCGAGTTCGTGAACTTTTTTCCACGTTGCCCATGATGACGAGGTTGCATTGCAGGATCAGAGTAGGAACCTTCATCCATGATATCATCCTCACTGAGCTCCTCCAGCTCCTGTCTTGCTCGATGTTTGGTTCGCCGAGATGAACGTGTCATTCTCATGCCACGACGACCGGATGACATGGTCTTCACTGTCTCAGCTCTGTCCTGGACTGAATAATTCACGACTGGCTAGAAGTACCATCACTGACGAGTTGTAGTAATTGTCAAAAAATTGTTACCTTTGATTGATTTCGAGCCTGAGCTCTCGTCTTGAAACACCTTGCATTAGGCGCAGGTCGAGACTGCTGAATGACAAAGGAGTGGTTGGAGTGTGCGCCATTTTCATGAGCGGGTGAGCCGCCATCCATATCACCGTCGTCTTCATCACCGTCGTCTTCATCACCGTCGTCTTCATCACCGTCGTCTTCATCACCGTCGTCTTCATCACCGTCGTCTTCATTGCCATCATCATCACCGTCATCTTCGTCAGCCCTGCGAGAATGGGTTACTGTCTTGACGCGAGTGTTATTGGGGGCAGGCAGTTGATGGGGTGCGCTTCGCAGCACTGGACTTGAGACTCGAACGACAGGAGAACGGGACGGGGTGAAGGGTGCATCAGGCGGGCGTTCGTGCTCATTGGACTTGACAGGCAAATGGGCTCGGATGTCGTCATCCTCATCTTCATCCTCAAATATACTTCCACGTTTTACGGAGACATGTTCTGTCTGGCATTAGTAAATAGTCAGCATTTAAATTAAGGACATACGACGGTTGCGTGGGGTATGTGCAGCCATTGATGTACTCTGCGTGCCACGAGCTAGCGGAACATGAGATTGTACAGCCGTATAATACAAGTTTGAGAAGTACCAGGCGTCTTTGATATGTCTGGGCCGAAATTTGTACTAGACGTCGCAGTATGCCACATAGTACCCCGAGCTAGCAAAAAATCAGATAGTCAGTCGTGTAATCCAGTTTGAAGCACTTACCAGGCATCTTCAATACTATGTCTGGGCCTGTCACATCGCTAGCATGTGTCGCTCTTTGTACAGCAGTCGGAACAGCACCATCACGGGCTAGCAAGACATCAGCCTGAGAGGTTAAAATCATAAATATGAATTAAAACCTACAGTGCGTCCTCGACACGTCTGACCCCGAGTTGCCAGGATGCGTCACCGTGGTGTTTTGCGCTCCTGTACGAATGGGAGGCAAGGAACCATCACCGGTGACTAGTGTTGAGCGGTGGAGCCATAAGTGGTAAGTATAGCAATTAAAAAAAGGTAAAGTCTTACCTGAGGTGTTTGAGCCACCTCCGTTTCTCGAACGCATACTGTCGGCAGACTTTGGGGCCACCCGAGTGGATGGAAGGGGGTCATTGGATTGATTTGCGTGAGGCCGAGTAGACGGAATTGATCGAGAAGAAGCGGAGAGGTCGAGTCGATGTCCTGCATGAACGATAAGCCAACAAGCCTCGCGACTGACGAAAAGATACGCTTACCCTGATCCGTAAGAGGCCGAGTAGATGAGATCGATTGAGAAGCAGTGGAGAGGTCGAGTCAACGTCCTGCGTGAATGATAAGCCAAAAGCCTTGCGACGGATGAAAAAAAATACTTACCGTGATCTGTAGCAGTAGATGCGTGCGCCGTGGGTGTGTCTTCTGAGTGGGATCGAGCAGCTGGCTTGCTGGCTGCAGTAAGACTCATCACCTTCGATGACCTGTAGAATACAACAGGAATGCGGCATAAGTCCATCTGATGCTACCTGGGATATACTAGACGGATGGGATCATGGTGGTGAAATGCTGACTTACCGCCCAGACGACATTTCCTCCCTATCGCCGGTTGACTTGCCTTTTTCGTCGACCTTTAGTGTCGTGCCATCCATTCGAGCTGCCTCGTGGCTGTCGTGCTCGTGCTCGTCCACCTCCATCCCATCTTCGTTGTCCTGCGTCGATTGTAAGTCCTGGCCTCGTATTAGTGACAAAGTCTCACCTGTATTTCAAGTTCAAACCTGACTGGCCCGATCGCACGCTGAACGCCCGGTCCCTTTCCTTTCCTCGCCGCATTTGTCGTGCGTTCGCCGCCGGTTTCATCGTCGATTTCCATTGGTCATAGGTCCACTGGTGCATTGACCTAGGGCAAGGTTACTTGGTAAGTCTTCACTCGTGCACTTTTATTTCATTCAGACTTACTTGCTGCCTGCCCTTTCCCGACCCTCCTGCATGCTGAAATTCCGCTCCAGCCACCACTCTTGTTATCGCATCCACGGGAGACTGGTCACCTCGTGTCGAAGTGTCTGTCACCTTTCCGTCAACGTTCCAAGCGCGACACGTCGATTCAGTGAGTTTTAGCTTGCTTAATATGACGCTCTACTCACTTTTACCCGGTTCTCTCCTGTTACAGCCTTTCGACCGCTCGTAGCGATCTCCCTTGCCGTTCCGTGAGTCTTTGAAGCCTACATCGAATTGGTGAGCCGTTGTTTGCCTTCATTGACAGTGCCGTTCACTCACGTGTAATTCAGCTGCACGGGTCCCCTTATACAACCTGTGAGTGCCAAGCTTGTATAGAAACTGAGCAAAATACTTACCCTTCCTTGATGTGGTCCTGGTCCTGACACCTCACAGTTGCTCTCCGAATTGGTTGACTCAACTCCGTGGCTGGTTGGAACGTTGACCTTTCGGATTCAGCCTGGTAAGCTGTTTTTTTTTGGACTGGCGAAATTGTACTTACTGTTAGTAGTGCTTCCTGTTCCGCTTGGATCGCGTCGCGAAAGCTCGGTTCGTGCTCAGCCTGACCATTGTTGTGAGTGCTACCCTTGGAATGCTGTTCATGTCGTGCACGTTTGACTTCTTGACGTTCCCCAGATTCGCTCGTCCCATCGGCCACTTGGGTGTGTACACGCTTACCCTTTGTGCGTGACTGTTTCACACCCAACGGTAAGGCTGGTCTCCTTGCGTTGCGGGCAGCTGCTTGTTGTTTGAGCGTAAGTTCATGTTCTGCTCTTGCAATCTGGCTGACAGCATTCCGATGGTCACCTGACAGTTGAACAGGACCTGCTTCCCTTGACGCAGAGTCAAATTGGGTGTGCCGACGAGATTCGGGTAAGTCGGGCAAGCCCAGGTGTTTTTTCTTATTGTCTTTGCGAGTTTGTACTGGCATCAGGTTAATGAGGCATGCAGAGTTGGGAGGACGTGTGCCTTTGGAGTTGACGCAATGCGACAAAGACAAATTTCACACGTGACACAAGTCAGTGTTCCACGTGACAGAGCTGAACACAACTGAATCAAGTATTGCCTCATTAGCAACCTGTTAGCAGTGATGTCCTATCGACCTCGAAAATACTATTGCCTTGATCCAGTGGGTTCAGCATGTAGACAAGGATTTATATCAGCAGCTGGATTCTCAAAACACAGAAAGACAGTACATGCTAGTACTAGTCAACTGCTCCCACGGACTAGACCTCAACAACATACTACTAGTACTCATGATCCAAGCTTGGGTTCTCAGGCTGGTTGTGATGATGACCTTCCTGAAGGAGCTTATTATATCAGCCATCCAATACTTGATGGTAAATTTGTTCCCAGGCCTTGAATGTAATATGATTTGATATCACTGGCTGAACTAATTTATCTTCTTTTTAAAGGTACCAAAGTGGACCACAAAGGGAATGATATTCCTGATGATAGTCCACCACCAAAGAAGGAGTTCTTTGCACCAGCAAAAAATCCATGGGAACCATTTGCTAGTAGACCTCACTTTGAGCTTGCAGACTTTGTTTTCACCCAAAATCAAATGTCAAACAAGAATACAGATGATCTGATGCATATTTGGGCAGCACTGGCAGGTGAAAATGGTACTCCACCATTTGCAAACCATGAAGACATACATCAAACAATTGATGCAATTCCAGAAGGAGGAGCATCATGGCAGTGTCTTACTTTGCAACATGCAGAGGCCACAAGTTTGCAACCTAATGATGATCTTGCTATACCTCCTTGGAAGAAAGCCACATATGAAGTTTGGTTTCAAAATCCTCAAACACTTATTGATCAGCAGTTGGGAAATCCAGCCTTTGATGGGCACATGGATTATGCACCTCGTCAAGTATTTGAAGAAAACCATGAGAGAAAGTGGTCTGATTTCATGACTGGCAACTGGGCATGGGAAAGATGTGTAAGTGATCTCATACACTAGGCCTGCATTAAACTAATATGATATAATACAGAATGAGTTATCCAAAGAGCCAGAAAATCATGGGGCAATGTTTGTACCTATAATATTAGGCTCTGATAAAACAACAGTTTCAGTGGCTACTGGCAACAATCAGTACTATCCATCGTACATATCCAATGGAAATATCCACAACAATATGCGCCGTGCACATGGAGATGCTGTTAGCCTTGTGGGATTCCTTTCTATTCCCAAAAGTAAGCTCTATTTGATGATGGTGAAAAAAAAGTATATAAACTAACTTCATTATACTATAGCTGACCAAGAACATGATTCTGATGCAGATTTCAGAAACTTTAGAAGACATCTATTTCATGTCTCTCTTGAGGCCATTCTGGAGTCTATGCGTCCTGCCATGCTTAAGCCACATATTATCATGTGTGCAGATGGTCATTATAGAAGAGCTATCTATGGTCTAGGTCCATATATTGCAGACTATCCAGAGCAAGTTTTGCTGGCTTGTATAGTACAAGGATGGTGTGCAAAGTAAGTCAAATGATTGAGTTTTATGTTAAATTTAAGTTATTTCCTTTAGATGTACTGCAAATCGAAAGAATTTGGATGATTGTAATCATGCAGTTTTGCGTGATCATGCATTTACAAAATTTCTTATGGAAAAAATTCGATCTCATGTACTTTGGCAAGAGTATGGTATTATTGATGATATCATGGTGAGTTATTTGCATTGCATAAAATACATTTGATATTTACATATACATATTATATAGCCTTTTACTGCTAGCTTTCCATATGCAAATATTCATGAGCTTTTGTCTCCTGATCTTTTGCATCAAGTTATTAAAGGAACATTCAAAGATCATATTGTGGAATGGATGGAAAAATATATTGATATGTACTATGGACGAAGGGCAAAGGCAATTCTGGCTGATATTGATAGAAGGTAATTCTTTTTTTTTTTGTTCAGTTTGTTTTTGGTTAATATTTTTTAGAATTGCAGCTGTTCCAGCTTTTCCAGGGCTTAGAAGATTTCCACAAGGTCGTGGATTTACTCAATGGACAGGTGATGATTCTAAAGCACTCATGAAGGTATAGTTGTTACCATTTTAATGGATTATACTTAATAAATATACTATCTCTAAGGTTTATCTACCTGCTATTTCTGGACATGTGCCAGATGAAATTGTGCAGACTATAACTGCATTTTTGAACTTCTGTTACATTGCAAGACAGTCAAGTTTAAATGAGGCTGATCTAGCTGCTTTGCAAAATGCATTAGATTTGTTTCAAAAGAAGCGAGAGATATTTATTAGATTGGAAATTCGTCCACATGGAATTTCAATTCCCCGCATTCATTCTTTGCAACACTATCATCAAATGATTCACTTATTTGGGGCACCTAATGGATTATGCTCTTCCATTACAGAATCCAAACATATTGATGCAGTTAAAAAACCTTGGAGACGCTCAAATAAATATAATGCTTTAGGTCAAATGCTGACCACAAATAAAAGACTATTAAAGCTGGCACTTTTTAGGGCTAGATGTACTACTCAGGGTTTGTTATATTACACTACTGCTAAATATAATTGATTAAATTGAATTCATAGGTTTGTTGGATACTCCTTTATCTATATCACATGCTACTGGTACTATGGAAATTTCAAGAGAGCAGGAGGAAGAATATTATAAGAAGCGCTATAAACTGGATATGGCA
>JBBPTK010000614.1:0-13238 GCA_038094135.1 Spongiforma cf. squarepantsii
GACACCACGTTACCTCTTCATACTGAGCTGGAGAAAGACCACACTTGTCCAAGGACGCGTCTGCTTCGACGTAGTAGAGCTTGTTCGAGTCTAGCAAGCTGATAGAAAGACCCCTGTCTCTAAACGCTGACATTTGTCGTTCTTCGATCGACTTCTTAGACGAGGGACGGTTGAAAGCGAATACGCGCTCCACCCTGGGGCTCTTCAAAAGTTCTGCGAGCAAGAAAGATCCGAGACCACCGGTTGTACCAGTGAGCAGCACAACGGCGGGCTCGATCGGCTGGCTGCTTGAAAGAACACCATCCACAGGCCCATCCAAACCAACTGAATACTTCTCGATCATAGCATTGATCGCTCGTCGATGTTGCTCTACGGAATCTACTGCTTGGCTCGCGCCATTGTCGTCGACAAGAGCAGCGATGCGCGAACTGAGTTGTTGAAGGGATGGGTTTTCGAAGATGATGTTGAGAGGAATACGGGTAGCAGCTTTCTTGATCTCCGGATCAGACGAGTTGCGGAGAGCGCCGACTATCCGGTTTCGAAGCTGTGTTACGCTCAAACTGTAAAAGAAACGCTGTTTCAGCTAGGTCTGCAACATAATTACGTCAGAGGATTGCTCACCTATCGAATCCTTGAGCGAACAGGTCTGCGGTGGCATCAACGCGATCGTTAGAGCCGATGGCCCGGGCATGTTCCAATAGCCATATTTCGAGCACCTCACTTGTCCATGCCGATGGTCCAGCCAAGCCATTTGGAATCACTGAACTGGCTTCGATGGTATCGTACCTTCGGGCCATGTAAGCAAACTCGCATGACTAAATTCAGCCGATGACTTACAGTTCGTTGATTTCCGCTTCATAAGCATTCAGAGTCGCTTTGCGTTGAACGGTACCCTTTGCAGCACGTGACATCGGTTTCTCCTGGCTCGTGACCAAAATCATCTCCTTGAATATACGGCTGAACGCTGGCGAAGGCTTATTGGCTTCTTCGATCACGGGCCTTGGATCACTTTAGTCGACCAGCTGACGCAATCCCAGGCGGAGTACGTACCAGACTTGATCTCTAAACTCGGCCACCGCCTTTGCATCGCTGACGTCGATAGCGTATCCAGGACGGGGCTCGATGAGAACACCAACTTGATGTCGCTCACGTCCGAACATCACAGCATCTTCCACCAGAGGGGATGATTTGATGACATTCTCCATTGGACCAGGAACGGTCTTTTCTCCCAAGGCAAGAATGATAACATCATCAGCTCTGCCAACACTATCATGCGGCACACGATTATGAGTCCAGTTTCGGTGTAAATTAGTTATAAACTCACATCCTCCACGCATTTTTTGTGGGGTGCTTGGCGAAAACATCCGCGGTGGCATATCCCTTTGCATCGGGTATATTCTCTATCGCCATCTGACGATCTTCTGTCGACTGATCAAATTCATCAGCACTTGATGGGACTACGACGGAGTAAACCCACCAGAATGTGTAATTCGTATGTATCGTCTCCTTGCGGAACCCACTTTATCTTCAGGTCTTCAGGGAAGCTCAACCACATCCAGTCACCTTCAATGGCATCTTGCTTGCTAGTTATTCCTACAGGTGCTCCAAACTCTGTGCCTCCGTAAATGCTGAAGAGCTGTACCCCAGCTGCCCACAGCTTCTCTCCGGCCTTGGTAGGTAGCGGGCCACCACCAAAATGCTGGTGGAAACACTCAGTAAAATACGACGAACTTTGCTGAACTTGACATACCACAGATTCTAATGTCTTTAGAATTTGAATGGCCTCATCCGATGTGGCCATATGTTCGAGGAAGCTCGGGACGGTCCATAAGATATTGCATTCGATCTTCTTCAGACAATCTATGATGTTGTCGCTCGTTGGTATCACTGGCTGAGCCACTGGATTCATTCCCGTACGTGGAGGAAAGACCACGCAAGTGATAAGAGACGCAATCGGAGAATAGAGTTGGCAGACGATACCAAAGGCATGGAATGGGGGTGCCGCCATAGCAGCGCCTCGACGGGGACTAGATACCTCTGCATATTCATGGAAGAAGGCTGGAAAATATTCAGTGATGGAACAAGCACAGTGAGGAATAACGAACGATTTGCCATCCACTGGATTTGAATTCTATGGGTGTGAGGAATGGGTTTAGGGAAGCCAGTACTGCCTGAAGAGTGGATATAGATAGCTAAAGAGTCCAAACTCGGACGTTCCACCGGGGGAGGGTAGGGCACAAAGGAGTCGGCCGCAGTCTCCTCCCCAAGCTTCGGAAAAGCGTAGTGTAGTGTGGGAAGTTCATAAATAGTCAGATCATGACCTTCGAATTCGTGGTGGATATCATCGATGATGGCTTTGTGAGCGTGATTAAGCGTGACTATACGCGAGCATTGCGTTTTCTTCATCAAATTTACAATAGCGGCGACAGAATTTCTAGGGGAGACAGGGAACGGCTGTAATCGATGTGTGAGAGCGGAATGAGGTAGTGAAGGGTGTGACGCACAACGTATCCGGCGATTGATAAACCTGCGACGACAGCTTGATATAGGATCGTGTCCGTGTTGGCAATAATCATCACAACTTCACCGTCTGCACCGTGACGGGAGGGACGAAGGGCATGGGCTACGCGGTGAGCGGCTCGACCGAATTCGAGAAACGAGATTTCAACTAGCGTATCCGGAATGGTCTCGCTTGTGTAGGCGAACACGGGGAAACCAGGGTTCTTTTCCATATGAAAGTTGACCAAGTCTGGGAGCAAGAGGGAGTAGTCGAGAGGAGGGAACTGGAGAGCATTAGACATGTTTGCTGAAATACGAGATATGATGCTTAGGATAATTGACGGACGACATGCTCGTAGCCTGGGCCTTTTATACTTGAGCTATCCGGCAGTGGGTCAAATAAGAAACGGAACTCTAAATCAGCCATTCAAGATGAAGGCATACTCTGGTGTAATTCGTGCAATGTCAGAGTGATCGCCTCGGAGTCGAACCTCGATAGGACGTGTGGGAGTATGACTACTGGTCCAGACCTTCAGTCATTAATCTCGGCACTAGTGTCACATGTGACTGGTCAGGCTCTAACTGTCGTGTCCCATGTTTGCTCAGCCTCACTGACTAAAATAGTGACACTATTTTGCATGGAACACACAACTAATCTTAATCTGGCATGATTGGAGGTGCGGACCAAATCTGAACCTGGACACGAGTGGCAACCGACCTTCGTCATTGGTGGGACCTAATTTGGATGTATTGGTACGTCGGCCCGAAAATTCCCCGTACCCGGCTCGGTTATTTGTAATCTTGCCCGAGTCATCCGCGTCGTATCATCGATTGAATTGACCTATTTCCGCTTACTAACCGTACCTCGGCCAGACTGACCGCATTTTTCGAGACACATGTTTTCTTACGCTGAATTCAAGTACGCCTTCCAGTCTCTCTCTTGAGGATTTTCAATGGGATTGACTATGTCACCGGTATCGTGGGTGCCGAGCCATGTTGCCTCGAATGTTCATTTATGGTCTTGACACGGAAGTTCTTGACCTGTGACTGGTCAGATTGAGATTCCATCTATGCAGCATCCGCCCCGAACGGCACAACTGGCATACCTGCATCGGCGCCATGGATCATCGGATGCCGTTCTATATCGAGTGGCATCAACATGTGAACTTACAGCATATATTTGACCGTGCATTTGGCGGATAAGTGGTTGTCATAATCTTGCTATGATAGAACTTTGATGATGCGACCTGGATGTTGACGTTATCAGAGTTGACTAGTGACTTGTCGCTTACGATAACTTCGCAAACTCAAAATTTCTTGTCAATCCACCGCAACAAATTTTGGCTCCATCAGACAATCGCTTGAAGATCGCTCGATACGTATTCTGGAGACCATCATGATGTCAGGTACTCGCTGTGCTTTGTGCGTCACTAAGGCGGCTTTTTGTAAATGTTGCTGTGCCTAGGTCGCAAGGCTACGAGGGTCTTTGCATTGAACGTTCATTAAAACACAGCTACAGTACCTCGAGCGCTGTCACTGGCGCAATTCGAAACCACTTCTTTCCCTCTAATTGCGACACTTCCATGTTTTCGAATCTCCCCAAATTTCTCACCCATTGCTTCCCTTGCCCCGTCAGATCCCCAGATGGGGACGACGTACTCGATGACACCCCCACCCAGGCCCAGGCGTCGCATTCTATTCAGGAACCAGATCGAGTGGGTGAATTGGCTCCAGCTCAAAGGCATTCCTACGAGTCCTCAGGTGGAAGGAGAAAAGAGTTCGTCTTGATCACTCGTAAGCTTTTCACCTGAAATCGAGTAGTCGACGCTTATTTTTGGACAGGAATCCGTGCAGCCAATGTAGTCGTTAAGCTTCAACGCATTCCTGTAGCATTCTATGTGGTGGCACAGAACCAGACAGTGAGCCAGCGAACCTCAAATAAGGCCGTATCAGTGGACAGGGATGTGGTCGAATGGGATGACAAACTTGTATTGTGTGTTGTCAGGCTGGTCACGTCTTGCTCTTCATTTAACAACGTCATAGACCACTAGATCGGTCGTCGAAGCTATCCCTCGTGGTGATTGCATCCTTTGAGCTGGGACGAACACTGGGAAACGGAGAGGTACTTTCTCAATTCGAAACCACCATTGCCGAGTTATTTGATCTGGGTGAAGAGCGTAAGCGTGAGTACCGTCAGTAACTTGTCTTTTTTTGGTTACCTCAAACTGTTGCGTAGCTATCAAATTTTTGCAACAAAGTGACAGCGATATTTCGTCACCTTTGTCTCTCGAAGTTGAAATCGATCGACAAGTTCATAATCAGGACGAATACCCTGCTGCGTCAGAGGTGGGTCGATTGATTTTACCAAACCTTTACCATCTGCTTAGCGCCAAAAGCTGCCCGAGTCCGAGGTGACACGCAAACTTGGGGAGGCGACGGACAGTGGGCATGGTGCACTCAGTCGCTATCGCAAACTGCAAGAACAGCTTCATCTTGACGAATCTATCAGACATTTTGAACATGCCCGTACCTTATGTCCACGGGATCACCCCAGTTACAGCACCGTCTTATTCAATCTTGCTACCGCCAAGTTAATTTGCTTCCGAGTGGACAACATTTCTCTGGATCTAGACATGTCAATCAACCTTTACCGGGAAACGCTTCTTCTCCGTCCTCGTGGTCACCCAGAACATCCATTCACCCTACTCAGTCTCGCAATATCCCTCCTAGCTCGCTCGCAAATCGACGATGCTGAAGCAGACGAGTTAGAGGGCAGAACACTGTTGTCACAGGTACTAGAAATCTCACAGGCCAATGGCTATGTATATCATGCCGCGGTCCTTGCGCTTGCCAGCGCAGCGGAATTTGACCTAGTCAACCAGATGAAAGCCTTCCAGACCATAAAGGATGACCTTAACGACGATAAGCTACTTCAACGGCTAGATTCCAGCCTGCAGTGGATGTTTTGCTGGGACTCATCTAGACCTTCATTGCTCGACCACATCGGAATCCTTTTCTGTGTTCGATTCGAGTTTATTCGTGACTTTTCCGATCCCAAAAGAGCTATACCAATGCTTGAGGTTGCAGTACAAGCAACTTCCGACGACCATCCTGAGAAATCCTCGTGGTTGGACAATCTCGGATATCTGTCCCTGGCTCAGTATCGGCGCTCTGGGGCTGTCAGTGACCTGGAGAGGTCCATATTGATGAGGGAGGAAGCAGTGCGCCTCGCACCTGACGGTCACCCACTCAAGCCATCTTGGCTGAATAATCTAGGCCTCTCGTTGTCTACTCGCTATCGAAAATTCGGCAATGTCGCTGATCTGGACAAGGCGATATCAATGGCCGAGTCGAATGTGCGACTCACACCTAGCACACATCCAAACAAGGCCTTGGGATTGAACAATCTTGGCAGTTGGTTGGTCTCGCGCTATGAGCGCCTTGGAGACGTCTTTGACCTGGAAAAAGCGATATTGGTGTTCGAGGATGCAGTACGCCTGACGCCCGAGAGTCACAAGGACAAGGCTCTACGGCTCAACAACTTCGGGTGTTCGCTTTGGACTCGCTATGAATATTCTGCAGACGTCGCGGACCTCGAGAAATCGATATCGACGTTTACGGACGTCGCAAGCCTTACGTCTGACAGTCATCCGGAGAAGTCCTCGCGGCTACACAATCTTGGAATTTCTATACTGACTCGCTACGAACGCTTTGGGAATGTCGGGGACCTACATAAAGCAATATCAATCTCCGAGGATGTGGTGGGGAAAACTCCTGATGATCATCCAAACAAGCCTTCACGCTTAAACGACCTTGGAAACATGCTCTCCACGCGCTATGCACGCTTTGGAGATGCCAAAGACCTGGAAAAGTCGATATCAAAGCTCCAGGAGGCTCTGAAGCTCGCGCCCGATGATGACGTGGACAAATCTTCGTGGCTTAACAACCTCGGGCATTCATTGTCGACTCGCTACGAACACTTCGGAGACGTCTTAGACTTGGAGAAAGCAATATCTATGACAGAAAACGCGCTACAGCTTACCCCTGATGACCATCCACGTCGGCCTTCACGGCTCAGCAGTCTTGGAGGCTTACTTTGGATGCGATATGACTGCTTCGGTGAAGTCGCTGATCTAAACAAGTCCATATTAATGTTCGAGGATGCCGTGCGGCTCACTCCTGCTGGTCATTCTGCCAAACCATCACGGCTGAATAACCTCGGACATGTGCTGTCCGCTCGCTATCAGCGTTTTGGAAATGTCGTGGATCTGGAGACGTCTGTGTCAAAGCACGAGGAGACCTTGCAGCTCACCCCCGATGATCATCCAGACAAGCCTTCGTGGACAAATAATCTCGGGGCCACATTGTTAGCTCGTTACGAGCGCGTCAAAGATGTTATTGACCTGCAGAAGTCGACATTGATGCTCGAAGATGCGGTGCGCCTCACGCCCGATGGTCATCCAGACAAACCTTCATTATTGACCAATCTTGGGCGCTCGTTATTTACCCTCCATCAGCACTCAGGGGACGATGCGGACTTGCAAAAGTCTATATCAGTGGAAGAGGATGCGGTGGAACTCACACCTGACGGTCATCCAGACAAACCTTTGCGCTTGAACTCTCTCGCACTTTCACTTATGGAACGTTTCCGACGCTCTCGTGATCCATCAAGTCCTGACCTCACCCAAGGTATTCTATATTCTTCCCAAGCTGCTCGGTCCTCCACAGGTCCCTCTCGTCATCGCTTTCGAGCATCCCAGATTTGGATTCAGTGTGTTCGTCAGGTTCACCCGCACGACGCTCAGTCTCTTTTGGATGCGTACACAGTCGGCATTCATCTTCTTTCAGAGCTAGCATGGATAGGATTACCACTTCACGATCGTTACAACCAACTCTTCCAGGCCGCAGACACAGCGTGTGATGCTGCCGCCACCGCCCTCGAAGTTCATAGGCCAGAGCTCGCCGTCGAGTGGCTGGAACAGGGTCGTTCGATCGTGTGGAGTCAGCTCTCGCAACTGCGCATGCCTGCCGACGACCTCCGTATCTCATACCCAGAACTTGCTGCCCGCTTTGAGCGCCTATCCCATCAACTCGAGTATGCTAGTACTCGCTTCGATAGAGCTGGAACCAAGGACTCGGAATCCACGAATCTTGAGCGCAGGGAGGGTGTATCGTTGCAGAAGCAGGCTCAGCAACACCATACTCTTGCTCTTGAGCGAGAAAGTCTCCTCGCAGAGATACGTGCCTTGCCTAGTTTCGAGCGGTTCCTGCTTCCGAAGACGATCGATCAACTCTCTCCTTTGGCTCGCTGGGGCCCTGTCATTTACCTGAACGCGAGCAAACATAGATGTGACGCCCTGATCGTTACAGCGGACTCGGAGCGTGTCGTCCATGTGCCACTTTCGGAGATCAACTACGATGCAGTCGCAAGCATGCAGCTTCGGCTGAGCAAGGTGCTTGGAAATACTGGTCGCGTCATACAAAGTGAGGAAGCAGACAGAGGAGCGAGGATTCAGGGCATGAGCGCAGAGGAGGTATTTGGATCCATCTTGTCATCCCTATGGGACCATGGGGTCAGTCAGATTCTCGAGGTCCTTGCTCTCTCGGTATGTGAATCCTATTTGATGATGTCAAGTATCCTATTGATTGGGGGCGATGCATAGAAGTCGGGACTCAAACTTCCTCGTGTATTTTGGTGTCCTACCGGACCATTTTCATTCCTTCCGATCCATGCGGCGGGCCATTATGGTACGACCGATCCAGGTCGCAAACTCTCCGACCTGGTTGTCTCTTCTTACATCCCTACAATGAGCGCGCTGGAGGTACCACGACAAGAAGACACAGAAGCGACCCCACATCACGTTCGTCTACTTGCTATCCCACAGCCGCTAACAGACGGGCAAGCTCCCTTGAAAGAAGTAAAACAAGAGATGGACGTAATAAGGAAACTGGCTTCTTCGTCATCACTTGTTACATTTGAAGAGGCTGACGGGACCGTCGAGGACGTCATGGCCAAGATGCAGGTATCAGACTGGGTCCACTTCGCATGTCATGCGACGCAAGATCGCAAGAATCCCTTGGATAGCGGCTTGCTACTCGCTGACGGTCGGCGTCTCAGGGTTTCGGACATGGTTCGATTGTCGCGTCCTCGAGGAGGACTCGCGTTCCTCTCTGCATGCCAGACCGCGACAGGCGACGAGAAGCTGTCGGATGAAGCCATTCATATTGCGGCGGGAATGCTTCTGGCAGGATACGGGAGCGTCGTGGCCACGATGTGGAGGATCATGGATAGCGATGCGCCAAAGATAACAGAGGACGTGTATAGATACCTGTTCCGAGAGGGCGCCGAGGTTCCACTGGACGGCAGGGAGGCTGCAGAGGCGCTGCATCGTGCAGTCATACGACTTCGCGATGAGTCGCACGCGCCATTCTTGTCTTGGGTTCCATTTATCCATATTGGTTTATGAAGCGTTTTGCGACTGCATACCTTGTTTCAGCCAAAGGGATCCATGAAAGAACTACGTAGTAATGTACCCTTGGTAATTGATGTTAGCATATTTTACGTAGTTCGACCGAAAGTACTAGCTAGACGTCGATTACTACTATGGTAGAATCGATACCGTGACGTATCCATCGTGTCCGTCGTCGCGGTCGTTTTACTCAATAACTGAAAGCAATATTTTTGTCATTGTTGAATGAAGAATGACCGCGGTACAGTTACAAGCAATAGCCCAAAAGGTTCTCATAATAATATCAGATCATGTCGGCACTTCAAAAAGCACCCTTCGAAATCCAGTATCCCACCCATGCGTCTGCCTCGTCCTCTCCGATCGCCTGCATGTTCGCCATCGTCGGGCTCAACCGTTGTGCTTTCCTCGTACTGAAATTCCTCATTCCCGCAGCCTCCGTCAGATCACCATCCTTGAACTGTCGAATGGTCTCATCTCCGTTTGCGAGAATCCGGAGGAAATCGAGCAACTTGATGGCAGGCTGTGGTCGGAGGAAAATCGACATGGTCAGCAAGAATGACTCAGACACTATGAAGCAACTGGATCTACTCACGATCTTTTCCAAATTATCTTTCGAAGGGTTCTGGGCCTTGCTTTCCACCAGCGCAAACCAGTCCGCGAACGGAATGATGGGAAGAGATTCTTCCTCAAGGCCTTTTCGTTCGATAATCGAGCGTCGCACGAATGCCATGATGTCTGCCCATGGAGTGCTGCGAGGGTTGACGATGTTGATGGCGGGTGGTGGCGCTTCCTTGGAAAAAGCCATCTCTACGATAGCAGAGGTCACTTCTTCCTCGCGTAACCAAGACACGACCTATGATTGTATCGTCGTCAGCACGAATGAAGTTGGATGGCTTTCCAAAGTCACTTACACCTGCAGCTTCCGGGAGTACACCAAGCGCAATGCTGGATTTGACGATAATCGGGAACCAGTCGGTAGTGGCCCATGATCCACCTGCTCCACCAGCAATTTGTCCGATGCGGAGAGACGTTGCATGCAATCCGCTCTGCACGATAATCTATCGGCGTACATGAGTACACATCCAAGCGTGGTCGAATAAAGACTGACCCGTTCAGTGACATATTTGCCTTCTCCATATCCCGCACCAATCGCAGCAGTAGGGTCAAGCTGAACCTCTTCCGGGAAAGGTCCATTAGAGTTGTCCCACGACTGCGCAGACCCAACCGACGAAGTGAACAAGAAGCGGAGAGTCTCGTTCCGCGGTGAATCTCGCCCAAGGTCAACCAAGTTCCGCGATGCTCGGATGTTTTCCTCGAATGATGCTATCGCAAGGTTAAAGTCGAGACGCCACGCGTTGTGGATGATCATCGTGATGGAATTCCGAATCTGGGAATCGCATATCAGATTGTATACGCATTCACTGAAGAGGCAGAGACATCATAGTACCTCTTCATACTGAGCTGGAGAAAGACCACATTTGTCCAGGGACGCGTCTGCTTCGACGTAGACGAGCTTGTTCGAGTCTAGCAAGCTGATAGAAAGACCCCTGTCTCTAAACGCTGACATTTGTCGTTCTTCGATCGATTTTTCAGACCAGGGACGGTTGAAGGCAAATACGCGCTCGACCATAGGGCTCTTTAAAAGCTCCGCGAGCAAGAAAGACCCGAGACCACCAGTTGTACCAGTGAGCAGCACGACTGCAGGCTGAACAGGTCGGCTCCCATCTAATCCAACAGAGTACCTCTTGATTATGGCATTGATGGCTCGCCGACGATGCTCTACGGAGTCCATCACTTGACTCTCACTATTGTTGTCAACAAGAGCAGCGATGCGCGAACTGAGTAGTCGAATGGTTGGATTTTCGAAGATGACGTTGAGGGGAATGCGGGTAGCGGCTGTTTTGATCTCAGGATCGGCCGAATTTCGCAGAGCACCCAGTATCCGGTTCCGAAGATGCGTTACGCTCAAGCTATAAAAGAGTCACGCCGTTCGAGAAAAGTCTCCAGCATCTTCGCGTCACGAGATTGCTCACCTATCGAACCCTTGAGCGAACAGATCAGTGGTGGGGTTAACATGGCGACTAGGGCTGATGGCGCGGACATGCTCTAGTAGCCACATTTCAAGCACTCCGGTTGTCCATGCTGATGGTCCTGCCAAGCCGTTTGGAACTACAGAGCTGGCTTCGACAGTATCGTACCTTTGAGGTGTTTAAACGGCTTGTATGCCTAAATTCGGCTGGTGACTTACAATTTGTTGATTTCAGTTTCGTAGGCGCTCAAAGTCGCTTTGCGTTGCACGGTGCCCTTCGCAGCACGTGACATTGGTTTGTCTTGGCTCGTGACCAAAATCATCTCCTTGAATATACGGCTGAACGCTGGCGAAGGCTTGTTGGCTTCTTCGATCACGGGCCTTGAATCATTTTAGTCGACCAGCTGATGCAATCTCAGGCGATGTACATACCAGATTTGATTTCTAAACTCGGCTACTGCCTTCTCGTCCTTGACGTCGATAGAATATCCAGGACGGGGCTCGATGAGAACACCGACTTGGTTTCGTTCCCGCCCGAACATTACAGCGCCCTGTACCAGAGGGGAAGAGCTAATAATACTTTCCATTGGACCAGGTGTTGTTTTCTCTCCCGAGGCAAGCATGATAATGTCATCAGCCCTGCCAACACTGTTGTACCAAACACGATATGAATGTCATTTCGGTGTTCGAAATCGACTGGCTCACACTTTCCAGATATTCTCCGTCGGATGTTTCATGAAGATATCCGCAGTGGCATATCCTCGTACATCAGGTAAATTCTCTATTGCTGTTTGATAATCTTTCGTCGACTGATAAGTTTGTTAACAAGACTTTGATGGGACCAACATGGACACCAAAACCCACCAAAACTTGCAATTCGTATGTGTTATCTCCTTGTGGAGCCCACCTGATTCCCAGACCATCATGGAAACGTAACCATGTCCAATCAGCTCCGACGACATCTTGCTCGCTGGTCAGTGCGATAGGGGCTCCGAACTCTGTCCCTCCATAAGCGCTAGAGAGCCGAACTCCGGCTCTCCATAACTTTTCGCCTACTTTGACAGGTAACGGGCCACCACCAAAACGCTGAAAATATTAAGGCAAGACACGTAGACTTTCACTGAACTTCACGTACTACGTATTCCATTTTCTTTAGAACTTCAATGGCCTCATCCGATGTAGCCATATGTTCGAGGAAGGTCGGTACCGTCCACAGGACATTGCATTCTATTTTCTTGAGGCAGTCGATCATATTGTCGCTCGTAGATACCATCGGTTGAGCCAGTGGGTTCATTCCCATGCGTGGAGGATTGACCACAGAAGTGATAAGAGACACAATTGGCGCATAAAGTTGGGTGATAATACCAAAGGCATGGAATGGAGGTGCGGCCATAGTACCAATCCGACGAGGACTACGTAGTTTCGCATCTTCACGCAACACGGCTATAGAAACTCAGCGAACACATAATCATACGATGTGAAACAACATACGACGTGTCATCCACTGAATTTGAACTCTATGGGTATGAGCAATGGGTTTAGGGAACCCGGTACTACCAGAGGAATGGATGTAGATAGCCGGGGTGTCCAAACTTGGATGTATCAGCGGGAAAGGGTACGGCACAAAGGAATCAGTCGCAATCTCTTCTCCAAGCTTTGGGAAAGCATAGAGCAATGTGGGAATTTCATGAACAGTCAGGCTTTGCGCCTCAATTTCACAGTGGATGCCATCAACAAGAATTTTGTGAGAGTGATCAAGCGTTACGATATGAGAGCAACGGGTCTTCTTCATCATATTTACAATAGCGGCAACAGAGTTTCTCGGAGAGACCGGGAATGGCTAAATCGGAGCGTGAGAGGAAAAATCAATGGTTAAGGGATATGACGCACAACCCATCCGGCGATTGACAGGCCCGCGACGACAGCGTGATATAGGATTGTGTCCACGTTGGCAATGATCATCACGACTTCTCCGTCTGCACCTTGACGGGAAGGACGAAGGGAGTGGGCTATACGGTGAGCGGCTCTGCCAAATTCGAGGAACGAGATTTCAACCAGCGTGCTTGGAATGGTCTCGCTTGTGTAAACAAACATTGGAAAACTAGGGTTTCTTTCCATATGAAAGTTCACCAAGTCAGGGAATAAGAGGGAATGATCCAGAGGAGGGATCTGAAAGATGGTGGAAGGCATATGGGTAGGAGATGAACTGGATGTGCTGTTCTGATGGTTGGTGGGCGACA